>JAHWFP010029220.1:0-21830 GCA_023313725.1 Lithobius niger
GAGGGGGGGTTGCCGTAAGTGTCTCAATGCGCGTACATCCTAGCAAATGGTTCCTTGCCCGACCAGGGATTAAAACTCGTAGAGGCCTGGTGCTTATTGTGGCCTTATTTGCCTCCCACCAAAAAAGTTTTCTTTTTTTGAACAATAATTTCTTCCTGTTAATAACAGTAAAACCCCACAAATTCTGAGACGAGGAAACTAACCTAACCTAATAACGCCCCAAACATTGTTCATTGCATGATCATTCCCTACATGGTGAAATTCAGTCACGTTGTTTAACTACCTTATCTGACCTAATCTGTAACACCACACTGGAATTCAAACCTGTTTTTGGATTTTATTTTTTCTGTGAATTTCACGTAAAAGTGGGGATAGGCCAATTACCACTTTTCAATGTAAGTGAAGCGTTTTAACGAAAATAAACAAATTGCTTATTAGATTGTGTAAACGAAAGTACTTACGCTTACGATTAAAATGTGTTGCAAACATCAAACTACAGCGTGCAAAAACACTGCACTGAGAGAAATGAAAGGGCAGCGAGTATAAACAAACGCCTGTCGTAGCATCTGGGGACGGCAGTAAAGACTAGTGTGCAGCCATCTACATTTAAAAAATCACTAAAAAATGTTAAAAATTTTTGTCTGGGTAGCTGCACACAGGTCTTCACTGCAGTCCCGAACGCACCACCACATGGGCTCGTCACAAAATACGAATTAGGCCGGCAGGACGAAAAAAATAACACAAAAACACACAAAATTCGTAATTTGTGACGAGCCCCTGTGGCTACGACAGGTGTTTGTTTACAACGCAACATGTGTTTTACGCGGGTGTTTGAATATTAGGGCTAAACACATTTTACGTCGAACACTACAAAACCGTTTCCTTTTTGAAAGTATGCTATCCTACAGCCAACGCTATTTGGAAAGATTTTCAGCTAAAACGTCTATAAAACACTTAGCCTACTAGATCTGTCTAATCCGTGTTTTGCATATTTTAAAACAACCATATTTGTATTGCACAAATTCTTCTCCAGTGGCGATTCTTCGATGGCCATTAAAGTGGAGAGTGCATGGCACACCGATAACGGACGGTTATGCCTTCATTATACGGGAACGAATACAATCTTAGTAGTTGTAGACTGGAGTACAAGTCAGCCAGTCGATGGCTGAATGAATTGCATCGCTGTGTCCTTGATGCATTCCAAGACATCACGATTGTTGTCGGCTTCGCTTCGTCGGTTGTCGGCCAGGTAAAAGCATATTGGGCCTCTGATTGGATGTTGTGTAACCATGCTGCCATTGGTGGGAAAAAAAAAACGAAACCGAAAGTCCCCACCGGTAATGATAAGTTGCTAGTCAAAGCGCTTTTTTTTAGTACGTATTACGGCCGCAAGAGGACAACGTGCATGCCCCGTAAGCTAGCGACAAGCGCCGGAATGCATTATAACACAAAAACGATGGTGACTCCCACGTCCTAAAGGACGTGTATATAATGCGCTCCTGGTATGGTAGAGCACAGGGCCCAGGGTTCAGGCTCTGAAATAAATGCACCGGCTTAACAACAAATTCCACTAAGAAATTGGGAGTCTTTCATTGCAAGAAGAGTTGGAAAAAATACAGATCGTGAGCAAAGATCCAATCAAATATTACAAAAAACAATTTTTTTCAAAGAAGTATGTCTTAACAATGTGCTGAATTTGCTGGTTACGCTAGACACAGTTAATTGTGATTGAATGAGCAATTCCAGCTTCATTGGGTGAATAACATTAACCTCAAGAGAGGCAACTGAAGGAGGATCCGCTTATTGAGTGAGCGAAGCGAACAAAAAACAGCTTTAGTTAGCCGGCGCGCTCAAAAATGGGATTGATCAAACTTAAGCATGTGAAGCATGGGCATACAATAAACGAAGCCATACATTCGGCTGATGTAACAGCTAATTGGTCAATAGCAAATGTGAAAATTTTGAATGAGAAAAGTTATAGATGTAAAATTCCTCGAGACAAAAAAGGTAAAGGTGACAAAAAAGGAAGAGGACATTCACAGTCTTATTAAAGTTGTGATATCCACCCAATACCAAAACTGGCATAAGAGAAGCCACCAAGTTTCCAAAATAGGTCGGTCTTTGAAAGTAGTGATTTCATTGAGCCAGGAAAGGCCGCCAAGTTTAATCTTTTTAGCCGTGTTAATGGCGCCTACTAATACTTTGGACGTTAAATGAAAACTTGAAAATTGCTACCACTAGTAGCAATGTTCTAGTTTTCATTTATGTGAAGGCAAACCAAGCAGTGCTACATAAAAATACAAACAACGTTTCGAAAATTATTAATTTTCGTCTTCAGGTTAGCAATAAAATTAAAGCATGGCAAAAGCCACTAAGTCATCGTACATTAAAAGCATAAAACAGTCATTTAAAACGGATAAAAACCACCAATTTCTCCCCTCAAAAGAGGCAGAAATGGCAGGCAAAAAGCAACGACCCACCTGCTCCGTTGGGATGCCACGTTGCAAGGCAAGGTGTATGCAAATCAGGGTCACGTGTTTCAAAGGTGCGATGCATACAGTATGGGTTTTACAATATGCCTGGCAAAAGTGTTTTAATTACAGGAAAATATTCTTTTAGAAATTTATTATCTGGCACTAAGTGGTTATGTACAGGTGGTGTATGTGTATGGATGACAATCGTTTCGAGATTAATTCGTACCCTAGTGTATTTTTCTTGAAACAAGATTTGGACCTTGTCCAAGTTGGGGGTGTGGCCTGTTGCGTATTCATCTGGCGACTTGCCTGTTGAAAGGCAGTGTTGCACTAAAGAATTTGATTCGACTTTTAATTTGAAGTTTGATTTATGGGATGCCATACGTTCCTTAAGTTTTTGAAAGGATTGTCCTACATATGTAGCAGTACAGATTGGCTTCGTACAGGGAATTCGATAAACAGTATTGCGTGTGGAAAACATGTCGTCTGATTTGTTATTGTTTTTATTCTCATGGTGCATGGTCAACTGCTTAATATTTTGGTGGCTGTGTGAAACAAGTCGGATGTTATTGATGTTAAGTTTCTTCTTAAGGACTTCAGAGATGCCTTTGAAGTAAGGCAGAGCAACCTCGTAGGGGGGGGGGGAGCGTTTTGAGGGTTAAAGCTTTTGAAATTAATTTGTTAACGTACCAGAGTGGGAACCCATTGAAATGTAGCTTTTTGTAAATAGCGTCATTGTTGAGTTCATTAAGTATGTTAGATTCGAGTGTCAATGTGTCAAGTATGACGGTATCATTGCATTTGTCAGCTTTGCAGATGGTGATGGATGGATCTGATTTGAGGGCCCGAATGTGAGTAATTTCTTTGAGAGAGAGGTTTGGGATTAAATGCTGCTTGGAATTTCACAGTGCTGAAATTCGAATCCAAAAGCTCTTTTTCAACCCACTTAGCAAATACAATGCTCGTGTTAAAAAATCCTTAAAGCACTTGTTACCAAAGGAAAAATCACACCGGAATTCTTCGAAAAATATTTGAAAGTCGACCACCACCCCCTTTGTATCTTTCCCCAGATAAAGACCCACAAGCCCTGTTTTCCTCTCAGGATAATTACGAGTGGGAAGACTACCCCCAACATTGAGCTTGCGTGCATCCGTAAACCCATTCTAAAAGAACTCGCTGAGGGGCGCCATACTACCCCCAATGCACTCAAAATTGTTCACGACCTGGAAGGATATCAAGTGCCTCCAGGGTTTGAATTTGTTTCCTTTGATGTCGAAAAAATGTTTCCATCATTGGACCAAGAGCTAATCATTACGGAAATCTCTCGAAAATTAACAAACGAACCCTTCCCCCCCCCTCCCCTCGCTCCTCAAGCTTGGGTGGGACAATGATACTTTCATCAGTGCAGTAAAAGTCATGTTTGCAACCACCTTCCTTGAGAATGGAGACAAATATTACCAACAAATCAATGGCGTACCGATCAATGGCGTACCGACAATAAATTGTTTGAAAAACTTCCACAAATTAAATATTACAAGCGATACATCGACGAAAGCTTAGCACTTCTACCAACACAACTTCAGTTATTAATCCTAGATTTTCTCAACAGCATCACTAAATCACTCACTTACGCTATGGAGTCCTCTAAAAACAATGCCATCCCATTTTTAGATATAAACGTCATTATTAATGATAATATCCTAATCGAATTCACGCACTTCAGAAAAAGTATGCAATCGACTCGCTTCCTACATTACAACTCCTATGTTGATGCCCACTACAAAAGTAATGTAGTAATAAATGAAGTTACACGTGTTGTCTCACACACCAGTAATGCAGACTTATTGCAGCATGAATTTCAATACATCTTGCAAAAGTATGTTGAGAATGGGTTCCCATCGGGTACGTTAACAAATTAATTTCAAAAGCTTTAACCCCCAAAACGCTCCTCCCTCGCCCCTACGAGGTTCATTGCTCTGCCTTACTTCAAAGGCATCTCTGAAAAGAAGAAACTTAACATCAATAACATCCGACTTGTTTCACACAGCCACCAAAATATTAAGCAGCTGACCATGCACCATGAGAATAAAAACAATAACAAATCAGACGATATGTTTTCCACACGCAATACTGTTTTATCGAATTCCATGTACGGAGCCAACCTGTACTGCTACATATGTAGGACAATCCCTTCAAAAACTTAAGGAACGTATGGAATCCCATAAATCAAACTTCAAATTAAAAGTCGAATCAAATTTTTTAGTGCAACACTGCCTTTCAACAGGCAAGTCGCCAGACGAATACGCAACACGCCACACCCCCGACTTGGACAAGGTCCAAATCTTGTTTCAAGAAAAATACACTAGGGCACGAATTAATCTCGAAATGAATGTCATCCATACACATACACCACCTGTACATAACCACTTAGTGACAGATAATAAATTTGGAAAAGAATATTTTCCTGTAATTAAAACACTTTTGCCAGGCATATTGTAAAACCCACATAACGAATGCATCGCACCTTTGACACACGTGACCCCGATTTGCATACACCTTGCCTTGCAACGTGGCATCCCAACGGAGCAAGTGGGTCGTTGCTTTTCGGCTGCCATTGCTGCCTCTTTGGAGGGGAGAAATGGGTGGTTTTTATCCGTTAGTAGTAACGTATTACCTAAGTGTACGCTAGTACGGCACTCTAGTAGTACGGCTAACTAACACAATGCAATCTTTCGGTACACCTAATTATCTTTTAACTATTCCAATGCCATCGCGGTTAGTATGGAATGTTGTGCGCGCGTAAGTATGGGCTAGTTGATCCAATGCTATTGCGATTAGTATGGGATGTTGTGCGCGCGTTAGTATGGGCTAGTTGATCCAATGCTATCGCGATTAGTATGGGTCGTGATAGTACACTTGGCCGCGCGCGCATCTTTGCTGGAGCGTTGCGTTCGCGGAGGGCAGTAGCTTGGAGTGCAGCGTAATTGAAAAATTGTCGCGTCCAACAGGCTGGCGAACAAATTGGCTATGAGGAAGTCAATGTCCGCTAGCCATAACACTTTTTAATGTACACATTCTCCAAAAACGAATCAAAAAACCTACATGATCATTTTTATGCTAGGTAATGTATTATGAAGTAAACCAACTTACCTTATCTATATATTAAAAACAATGGAAGGAGAGAAAAACGGAAGAAATATAAACTTTATTGGGACCAAAAAAAAAGATGAAAAGGTAAGGACTTTCGTCGTAAGCTGAAAGGGAAACTTAGGAGGGGCGACAGCCTAAGTCCTTCCGCAGTATTTAACCGGCAATGTTTAAATTCAGGAAAACAACATCGTTGTCTCTATCGGCGTAAATATTGTGCAGAGATTTGTTACGTAGCTCTTCGTAGATCGAATTAGCAATAGCGTCGCAATGTCCCGTGTCATGTCTATCCCAGCCTCTTATGTGGCTTAATAGCGACATCTCGCATTCCTGGCTAAAGCTGTAGACGCGATGCATTAATAAAATGGCAATAAACCAAGCCCGACGCATTCACACACTGCCCAACATCAATGCTTGTAGTTTAGCTTCTGTCATGCCAGATGGAAACACTGGATTTACGAACCAGGTATTCGGACGGTTTGTTGGTGTTACTCTTCGTACAGGAAGTTTCAATACTTGCCCGGTACGTGCTTTAGCCAGGGAGTCCGGTGGAAGAGAATTCCGGATAAGCTCGTTATATTGCCGTTCCATTAATCGTTGGCGTTTGTACCCGAAACGTCGTAGTCGCTGGGCCTGACGATATTTAGAGTTGGCACATTTACAATGGGATGCTTTACCTTTTTTGCTAGAGCTCGCTGCACTCTCTGGTGACTCGACTGCCTCGTTATTTTCTAGGCCCGTAATAAACTGGGAGGTTTCCCACTACATACCATTTTCGTTAGAGCTAACTGCACTCTCTGCATTAGCCCATGACTTGTCCGCCTCGCTATTTTCTGGACTCGTAATAAACTGGGAGGTTTGCCCCTCCATATCACATTCGGTAGAGCTCGCTGCGCTCTCTACAGTCTCGTTCGGCCAGTTATATTCCGGGCTCGCAATAAACTGGGAGCTTGCCCCCTTCTTACCTTGATTCGCTGCGCTTTCGTCCGTCTCACTATATTCCGTGTCTGTAAGCTGGGAGGTAGAGGCTCCCCCGATCCTAGAGCGCGCATGGCTGGCTGCGCTCGCCTCGTTATTTTCTCGGCCCGCGATAAGTTGGGAGGTTTCCCCCTTCTTACCTCTTTCGTTAGTAATCCAAGAGCACGAATGGCCCGCCACGTTCTCTGCCCCAAATTGGGTTTCGTCTGAGCTTTCCTCGTCTGTATCCTCAGACCCACACGGAGATGCTGGGCTGTAAGTCGACATTCTACCGCAAGTTATGCTAGCAGAATAAAATGTCTCCCTTCCCAATGCGCGTGGATGAACAAATTAAAAAAAAAAGCAAGATCGACTTCCTGCATCATACCGCCACTCAAATGAAAAGCCCATTAAAGTTCGTTAGTGGAGGACGCTCTGCCTAATAGGCTACATCCCGTTTCCCGACTCTAATAGCGCCCATTTTGTCAATTAAAAAAAAAGACTGATTACTTCATAATGCGGACGCCCTTTAAAAAATCAGGTGTATAACCTGTAAAATGTCGCCTTGCTCACGTCATTGGCTGATCAATAAAAAAAGTGGATACAAAAAAAAGGAACAATTTCCCTAAATGGCTAAGCACTATCCCCATTGGCTGGCCAATAACACTGCCAAAGTGAATAATAGGTAAGATCCAAAAAAAAGGACGCTTCATCCCGTGAGCTATAACCTCGGTAAAACCTGCGCACATTCCCATTGGTCAGCCAATAAATAAACAATTAACCTAAAAGTGAATAATATGCCTAAAAAAAAAGGCGCGTCCAATAGTCTTTTGCTAAAGTGAATAATAATGGGAAAAAAGGAAGGGCCCTCGACCTATGACCCCCCATAAAAAAAAAAGCTCCGAAGCTTCTGATAGGCCAGCGAATTACATTTTTTTGTTCACCAGCCTCTAGTATAAGAGCTCAAGTTCTGTACGGCTGCGTCTGTCAACCACTCGCCCGTGCACCATACGGACTCCTCTCCAAAAAACAAGTGAGTGCTATTTTTTAAGCTATCAGTTCGAACGGCTCACCCCCGTCTTTTAAAATAGTTAAGAGTTGCGTATTTCTAAAATAAACCAGACAGTTCTTCTTATTTTTTTCCTAGAAAAAAAATCAAAAATGAGCGGCGAAGTCGTATCAAAAATGGGCGACAATGTCGTATATCTCGGTGGCGACATTTATGTCCGAGCCACGACCTATATGTCGAAGCCATACGTGCATTTAAGAAAAATGATTGTCCCCGCTAATTCACTGACACCTTCCAGAATCGGAGTAACGTTTGATGCACAATCCTGGCGAGACTTTGTGAGAGAAAAAGATGCCCTAAATGAAATGTTCCTGAGTAAAGATGCAGATAAATCTTTTACAAGATCCTGGACGTTTGGAAAAAGAGTCAGCCTTATCTTGAACCGGAATTCCAATTTCTATAAATCCAGCGTTCTTTTTCACCATGATGACGGAAAAGCAATCTCACTTGACACTCGCCAGTTCGGCGGCCTCTTGAGTTACGAACATTGCGTTACCAGCAACTTGGAGGCAATGGTTGCCAAGCTCGAAGCAACGCAACCTTATTCAGCTGATTGAAAATGAATGTAAAATAACTGTTATATGTGTTTGTAGTGTTTTGCAAGTTATCGGCAATTACTCTCTCTCTTTTTTGTCTCTTTCCCCCACAGCTAAAAAGCCTCAAAATGGAGTTCTGTAGTGACAATTTTGCCTTATCAGGTTCGAACCAACTTCGTGTAAAACCGTTTGACAACTTTATTAAGATAATTATAGGCCGTGCTTCAAAAAATGTATCGCTAACCAAACAGGAATGGCTTATGTTGTCAAATCACATCTTTGGCCGGGAAGCAGGAAGTGCGCTTGACTATCATATTGACGGATTGAGTTGTAAACTGGCGAGCGAAAACGTCATCATATTAAAAGCGAGAGGGCAATCTATCTCTCTTTGCGAAGCTGATCTAGTTCACTTTCGTTACTTGATACCCCTGGTGGCCAATGCCATTTATAATCAACATAATAGAATCATTCAGACTCTCAGCGGAACCTCGCCTACAGTGCAAGCAGCCCCCCTCTCCCCGGAACTCCACCTGCAACTCGGAAGAGAGGAGGTCCAATTAAAGAGAAAGCGAAGCAAAGCAAAAAGATTAAATCCAATCCTGAATGTCCGCCAGCAAGTCCTTTACAAGCGAGCGACATTGTACTTATTGAAACTATGGAAGAGCAATGTAACAGGTGTCTACAAGAAACCGCACATTCTGTTTGCGACAAGAATGTTGTAGACGAACGTAAGGCCTGTCCCTCATGTGAAATTATTAGCCCTTCACAAAAAAATCATGCATGCATCCTCGAACCGCAATATTATAAATGTAAACAGCTTTAATATATCCTTCCTTTTTCCCCCCACGCAGCAGGGCCTGCAACAGCGTTAGCATCGCAGTGGGGGGGGGGGGGGAGTAAATGAAATAAAACCATCCTGCAGCTCAGAGCCCCAACAGCTTGACAGTAACGATAAATTTACTATTGGTAAATGCCGGGGCAAAGCAAACAAGAAATTTAAGCCGGTATCAACAGTCTATGAAATAAATCTTGAACCTGTAACACCAGAATATTTGACAAGCAATAGGCTCGATCCGATCACCTATACAGATACGATATTCAAACAAATCTTTGCCAGGATTCTGTATAATGTGAATCCCCATGACTTAATCGGCGTGACAGTCTGTCGCAATGGCGTTGAAGAATGTCTCTATATGCCTCTTACGAAGAAACAAAACTTCCTAGAGGAAAATTTGCTCGCACTTTTTCTAAAATTGAATCAATCAGCTAAGAATAGGAATGTGTTTTCAAAGTGGGAGGTTAAAGTAACCATTATCGACGTGTCCGACGGTGCCGGTATATTTCCTAAAACGAAGCAAGCGAGGACTAACATAGCCTTATGACTGGAGGCTGGCAGTCGCCGGTCAGTTGTCTGCATTAGAAATGACAAAGACAGAGTATGTTTAGCTCGCAGTTTGGTAGTTTGTAAGGCCTACACGGAAGATCGCACTCTGTACAAAAAGGTGCGAAATTCGCCCCAGCTCCAAAAACAACATGCATTGCAACTCCACGAACTTGCAGAAGTGGCAATTCGGCCTGATGGTTGTAGTTTAATCGACGTGAACGAATTCCAACACTATTTGGCAACTAAAGGCTTCCAAATCGTCGTATTCGAAAGAGTGGCAACGAAATGCCAAATTTCGTACGAAAGCCCACCAGCGGAAAAAAGAATATATCTATACCTATACGACAATCATTATGTCGCGGTTTTAAAGCCTCGCTACCTCTACAATAGTAGATATTTCTGTCATGTCTGCTTGAAACCCTACGCGCACAAAAATCGTCACAGTTGTAAGAAATTCCGTTGTTTCAGTTGTCACAATGTTAAGTATCGTTGTTACCTCAAACAATGGATATTATGCCCTGTTTGCAACCGACTGTTTCGCAACAGCGACTGTTTTAGCAGGCATTTTTCCATCCAGCCTCCCTTCAAGGATGCATCCATTTGCCGGTCGCTTCACAAGTGCAAAGTATGCTTTCTGACCTATCTGGGCGATCGGAATACAGCCCATCATTGCGGAAAAAGACGATGTAAAGTGTGTAAACGGTGGGTTGCGCTCGATCACCACTGTTTCACCCAGCCACTGCCTATGCCTAAAGCGCGAAAGAAACCAGCGAGGATTATAGCATACGATTTTGAAACCTGTCAAAATAAACGTGTACACGACCAGAATGCCAAGGAATTTTTTTTACACGAAGTTAATTTGGCAGTCGCAAATGTATCGTGTGAAGAATGTTTCTCTTCCAACAGTTGCTCGCAATGTGGCGACAAAGTTGTAGTGTTCCACAGTGGCACGACTACCTTGGACGAATTTTGCGAGTGGTTATTTACAACACAGGGCAATAATGCTGATACGTGTGCTGCAGCGCACGCAACCTCCGTTTTGATTTAGTCCTAATCGTCCGTTGGGCGTTAGATCGCGGCGTTAAACCGTCTTCAATTATTAACAACGGCAATAAAATCCTCACAGCTACAGTGGAAGGGCTTCGTTTCGTTGATTCGTATAGATTCATGCTGTTAAGCCTAGCTAAATTGCCAGGCAGCCTCGGTTCGGATGCCTCAGTTCCATAAAGGTGTATTCCCACATTTTTTCAACAATGCAGATAATTATAATTACGTAGGTCTCTCCCCGACCTACATTTCTACGATTCCGACAGTCTAACACCTACTGCTAGAGAGGAATTGTTGCAATGGCACGCTCAACAGAGAGTCAGCGGTGCTGTCTTGATTTCAAAAAGGAGCTGGTCGCCTATTGTAGCAACGATGTCGTTGTTTTGATGGCTTGTTGTATTAAATACAGGGAGCTAATTCAGGAAATATGTCCTCTCTTGGAACCATTTCATAATTGCATCTCACTTCCTCAATTGGCCATGACGTTATTCAGAACCTTGTACTTGCGTAAAAACACTATCGCATGCATCTGCTCGCACGGCCAGCACCCTGCCCGACAGTATTCGCGTGAAGGCATCATGTGGCTGACTTGGGAAGCCGCTCAACGCGGTATTTTCATTCAGCACACGGCGAATGGCGGCGAAGTGAAACTCGGAAATGGTAAATGGACAGTAGATGGCTTCAGCTCGGCCGACAACACAGTGTACGAATTTAAAGGATGTATGGTAAGAGGCTGCCCCTCTTGTCTGCCGAACCGTCTTCAGAAACTCCCATTTAGCCAGCTTTCCGCCCAAGACGCCTACGAAAAATGCATCATTCGTTGCAAAGCTCTGGAGGAAATTCTGCACATGAAATACGTGGAAAAGTGGTCGTGCGAGTTTCAGGCCGACAAAAAAAAATCCCGAATTAGCGGCTTTTGTGAAAACCTTCCCCGGCCTGCCCCCAATTTTGAAGCCACGTGAATCTTATTGTGGAGGGCGTGTTACCACTTTTAAACATTTACATAGCATTCAACCGGACGAGCAGATTGTTGCGCAGGACATTACGTCACTTTATCTTGCTAGTATGAATTATGAACGATTTTCTACAGGCCTATATCAGATCATTACAGAGTTTGGAGGTAGTAACGACATTGATGAATATTTTGGACTCATTCGCGCTATCGTCCTGCCACTGCGTAAACTGTTTATCCCTTGTTTACCTCTCAAGTACGACAAGAAGCTGTTCTATTGTCTGTGTAGAACTTGTCTGGACGCTCCCCCCTCCCCCAGACTATGTTTGTAAACACAATGACGAGCAGAGAGCATTCGAAGGTACTTTTGTCAGTCCCGAGCTACAGCAGGCCGTGAGAGATGGCTATCGCATTGTACGGCTGCTGTGTGTTTACCATTTTCCGAGCAGTGAACAGTACGATTTTGAAAGCAATACTGGAGGCCTGTTTACGAACTACATCCAAACATTCTACGGTCAAAAGCTCGAATGTGAAGGATATCCTAAAGACTGCATTAGCGAAGCTGATAAAAAAGCGTACATCGAACGAGTGTAATGAAATGAGAAGATTGCTTTGAAACCTGAACGTATTAGGGTTAATCTTGGCGGCAGGCTCATCGCTAAGGCGGTTTTGAACAGCATTAGCGGGAAATTTTCTCAAAGGGAAGACCAATTAGTGACAAAATACTTCGAGGAACCGGGAGAGTTCTTCAAATTTGTGTTGAATGGAACAGAACGCATTACGGACGTGGATTTTGAAGGGGATTTAGCGATGGTGCGTTTCAGACAAAGCACGAATTTGAGCGAAGGCAGTGCTACAGTAAACGTAGTGCTGTCAGCATTTATCACTTGCTATGGTCGACTACGTTTACTCAAGCTTTTAAGGCAGTACGAACCCGGACGTCAAATTTATTCTGACCCGGACTCCATCTATGCCGTACGTCATGTAAGAGACTTGCCGTCGCCGCAGAGCAACCTGCGTCTAGGCAGTTTAACCAACGACCTAGCAGCATTCAGTCCCGGAGCTTACATCACGGATTTCTGCAGTAATGGAGCAAAGAATTATGCCTATCTCGTCCGTTGTGCAGAAGGGACGAAACAAGTCATCAAAATCCGTGGCTTTACGCTTAGTTTCCGTAATGGTCAAATATTGGACTTTAAATTACTGTCCAGCATGATTCGCAACTTGGAGGAAGGGCAGAATGTCGCAATAACATATCCACATAAGATTGTGCGGAGAAATAATCATATTCTTACTACATCACAAACCAAATATTACAAGCCAGTTGTTACGAAACGCTTCATGAATAAACAAACTTACGTCTCGTACCCTTGGGGATATTAAAATGGAAAAACTGCCATCCCCCCCCCTCTCCTTTTCTCTCTTCCCCCCTCTCCTTTTCTCTCTTCCCCTCTTTCTCCCATACATTGTTTTGGGTTGTTGTTTTTTTTTCCATCTTTTCCTTTATTTTAAACAAATAGCTATAGGGTCTTTTCGTTTTAAAAAACCTTTATTTTCTTTTCGCTCTACCCTTCTCAAATACTTTCGTCATAGTATTCTTTAACAGCTTCCTCTTCCATTCCTATAAGAAATGTTAGATCTTTGTTTAGTTACGTACAATATTTTCAATAACCTGATTAGACAGTAAAACCATTTTCTTGTTGCTGCCTGTAGGCAAGGGAGGAGGCGACAGACTCGTTGTAGATGCGGCTGGTGTTATCATGGAGGGAGGGGGTGGAAGCGGGGGGTAGGGGGAAGCCCTGGAGGAAGTAACGTTGACTGTCGCAGCGACGGCAGTAGATGGTGTTGCGTTGGCTGGGCCGGGGGCCGGACGAACAGTAGTTGTTGTCGTTGTTGCTACTGCTGTTGCAGCGGCAACAGTAGATGGCACTGCCTCGGGGCTGCTGCTTGCCGGATGAACAGTAGCTGTTGTTGTTGCTGCTATTGCAGCGGCGACAGTGGATGCCACTGCTGCGGTGGTGGTTGGGCCGGGGTCCAAATGAGCAGTAGTCGCCACTATTATCGCTGTCCTTGCTGTTGCGGTGGCGACAGTAGATGGAGCTGCTGTCACGCTTGTGCGATGGTGTGCTACGGTCGACCGGCTGGTGACGCTAGTAGATGTTATTGTCTGGTTTGGCGTGGAAAAGGAGGAGGAGGGGGGGGGGCGTTGTTTCGTAGAAGGTTGTCATCATCATTGTAGGCGCCCCCGTTGGTAACGTCATCGATGGCAAGTCGCTCCTTTCCACCCATACAGTGTCATTTCCCTCCCCCTACATCGTTGTTGGAAGGTAGGAGGGAGGAGGGGTCGTCACCAACCAAAAGATAAGGGCTTCTAACCCTAAGGCCACTGCCAAACATACCAGTAGCAACACGATAATTAAACGCCACACTGGAGGCATATTTGAAGAAAGAAAATTTTGTAACGTATCGCTGTTGCGGCTCAGTATGAAACTAACTCTCTCTCCTCTCTCTCTCTCTCTCTCTCGTATTGTTTAGATTAAAATAAAAAAAAGAGAGAAGTCAAATTTCAAAATAGAATGGCCAATAGGCGAGCTAGTTTTATACGATACCTTTGGGAGTCGTAATAAAACAGTTATTCGCATCGCGTCGTTTTTAGAGGGAGTGGTGTCTAAGTGCGTTTTCAGGTTATGTCTGTTTTCTCTTTGTTTGTTTTAGAGTCCTTAATAGCGGAACTTATTTCCTTCCTAATGGTCTCCGAGGCCAAATGGTACGAAAGGCTGCGTGGCGATGGCTGTTTGAAAGTATACAAACTATGCGACACAGAAGAGGCTTGCCGGATCTACGACGAACTCAAAAGAAAAACTCAATGGGAAGACAGTGTGCCCTTCCCTTATTCTTTTCGCAATGGCGAACGGCTTGAAGCCCGTTATTATGGTAGAGAAACCTGGCCTAAATCTATTAGAAAAATCCATAATGAGATAAAAGACGTGTTCGAGGATGATTTTCAGCTGTGCCATGTCAATAAGTATGTTGAACATTTAGACATGTACGCGTACAGATCGTCTACTTTTGCTGCTTTAGCAGTAGGCCGAAAGCCTCGAACTGTTGTGTATACGAAACGTCGCGAGATAGGATGGCACAAAATCGAGATATTTCCAGGCGACGTTTTTTTCTGCAAAGATTTTTTCGACTTTTCGCCCAATTATGAGTACAGAACTATCCCCGCCATCGATGTTGTGTTTAAATTAAATGACAATCACGTTAATGATCCTCACCCCTGCCCATGCGCTAATTAAAAAAAAGTTGCGCTTGTTTTCTTTTTTTTTTTTAAAGCGTGGTGTCAATGGTAAAAAAAATGTTTTTATCTTTTTTTTCCAACCCTTAGGGATGGTAACCTCCAGCTCCGACATCTTTAATAAAATGGCGGTGACGGTCGAATTCAAGCAGATTCGTTATTTGGAGAATGCCGATTTCACCCTGGTGAAAAGAACGGCCAACAAACAACAGGTTCGCCGTTTGGTCGGTCTATTGGACGATGAAACCGTCTTCTCGGAGGGCACGGTCGTCGTAGGCCCCCCAATCCCGTTGTGGCCATGACACCCTTACTACAAAACGTGAGAGATTACGTAGGCAAACTGACTTTGAATTATTTCAATCACGTGAAGGTGGAAAAATTTCTCACAGGTTTTGACTACAAACCATGGTTTAGCTACAATTTTACCGAGGGGATCGATCGGGACGCTCCAGTCACCATCTTGTGTTTGGGTCAAAGCAGGGTCATCACCATGAAACACAATGGTACCGCTCCTACCAGACCTTGTTTCACTACTATTATGGAACCGGGGTTCTTATTAAACATGTAGAATCATACGACCAGTCATTACAAGTTTACTTTTTCTCGTACACCACTCTGCAAAAACATGTCTTATATCCTAACATTTACCAAAAGAATAGTCGCTGACAAAGACGTGCGCTAGCCCTAATACTCGTCTCTCATTTGTTTTGTCTCTCTCTCTCTCTTCTTTTTTTCTTATAGAGAACTTGGCTGCAGCCCCCTTATAAAATACGAGGTTTCCTGTCCGAAGGCTTCACTTCCTCCCTCGACATGACGAGTGTTAACATAGCTCATTTTAACCAGCATCCCTATGTCAAGCTGGGTAGACATTTTATTTTGGGCTTGTTTTTGATTTTGAATCTCATCGCTGTACTGCTCAACAGATCCGCCACCGTCGTTCTTCCTCCCTCCTCCTCCTCCTCCTCCGGTGAACGCGACAATTGGGCCGAGATTTGTTTAGGCGCAACGAGGGCCAGTGGAACAGCGGATGCTGCTGCTGCTGCTGCTGATGATGTACTGGCTTCCCTAAACAGGCACGAACTCTATCCCTTTCTGGAAAAAGATGGACTAAAGTCTACGCCACACTTTATTACCATTTGCAAGCCGTCACGCGATCACTGCTTGACTTATTCGGCCAGGGAATGGTGCCTGCTGCTGCTGAAACTCGGTGATTACGAGATCGCCGCTGCTCGATGAGTCCCCGCCTCCATACACGGGGCCCGCAGATCCCCCCCCCTAGGGAGATGGAGGGGAAACGTTAAAAGAGAATGGCGGGAGGATAGCTAGTTCATTCGATTTCTCTCTCTGACGTGACTCTTCTCTCTGACTTTCTCTCTCTCTCTCTCTCTCTCTCACTGACTCTCTCTCCCGATGGCTGCCATCGTAGTAGAAGGTGTTCGACAGTTTAGAACACCGTTCAATGCTATCATTTCCGGACCTCCTTCTTCGAGCAAAACGAGCTGGACTCTGAAACTAATAGAGTATTTGGATGAGTAGACTGATACTAAAATCGAACAGATCCATTGGTGTTACAATACCTATCAGGCGTGTATGGAGAAGTACGCGCGTAACAACAAGATTTGTTTTCACAAGGGACTTCCCATGCCGCCAGAGCGATACGATACGACGGTAGAGAAACTGCTCTTCCTGGATGATCAAATGCAGAATGTCAGTAATGCCGCTTGCGACATGGCCGACTGGTTCACGCGGTTCGGTCACCACAACAAGTTCAGCATCTGTTACTTGACGCAGAATCTGTACTGCCAGGGCAGGAACCAACGGACCATAGCGCTCAACAGCCAGTATTACGTCCTGTTGCGCAACCTGAGAGACAAGCGACAGATAACTACTTTTGCTTCGCAAGTTTACCCTGTCAAAACCAAACACTTCCTGGAGGCCTACGAGAACGCTATTGCCCTAAAGGATTTTGGCTACCTGCTGGTAGACCTGCACTCCAAATCCAACGACCTGACGAGACTCAGGACGAGTATATTTCCCGACGAAGCTCCCTGCATCGTTTATTCCCTCTGAGGACGCGAGATGGAAAGGGTATGCAAGCACAGTGCTCTGCTACAGACGTTGTGCAAGATCAATAAGTGCCAGCGAGCGGCCTTACTGAAAAACGCCGACAAGTCGCAGATAGCCTGCCTCTCCGAAATTGCCTTGAACCTCCTCAACAATCGACTCCCGTAGTCCAGCAGCCAGGACCAAGTTGAAAAGATACAAGAAACAAATAAGGCTCATCGGCTCCAAGAAGGCATCGTTTAAGGCCAGAAAACAAGCGCTGGTCCAATCGGGAGGCTTCATCTAATACCTCGTCCCAGCGGCCATATCTCTCTTGGGCGGATTGTTCAACAAGTCATCATGAGTCTTCTACTACGGAGAATGGTGCTCCTGCCCGAAGACGAATATAAAATGAGTCATCCGCCCATGGAGAACGCCACACTAGCATTGGCCGCTCAGCCTCACGGCTTTCAATACCTGCCAGAAGGAGCTCTCTATGGAAAACTGGTCGGCATACAGGCTCAGATCGACGCCATCCTGAATAACAACAGTCTCCCGTTCGATTACAAAGCGAAGTTTATAGGACAGTTGGAGCAGGAGAAGGACGCTTTCGTGCAACAGTTTAGGACCAAGTCGGCAGTCCCAGCTGCTGCTGCTGCTACAACGACGACGGCCGCAGCAGGCGGCACCGCCTCGACCACAGCCAGCACATTGCTGAGTCCTACGGCTAGTAGTAGTACCTTCTCTCCGCCTGTCCCGACCCCGTCCGTGCTTTCTCCCATTACATCGCTCAAGAAGGAAGACAAGAAGAAAAGGCTCGTCCCCGTCTATTCCACGCCCGTTCTGCTGAGGAGCACTAGGGCCAAACATCCCCAAGATTGGAAGCTATGGAGCAATACCTGAACAAGATCTACTACGAGGATCTGGGCGGCCAAGCTGCTGGCCAGAGCCAGGAAGGATGGGAAGAAGAAGTACGATCTCGATCGGATCAAGGCGTGGCTGGAGCGGCAAGATGCTCACACCATTCACAAAGCGGCCAGGTACAGATTTACCAGGAACAAGATCATTACGGGAGGAGTGGGGAGTCACATGGAGTGCGACCTCAGCGACATGGTCAGTCTAAAACCCTACAACGAGCCGTACAGATATATTCTCACCTGCATGGACGGTTTAAGTCGCAAGGTCTGGCTGGAATTGCTGAAAACAAAGTCAGCGCACGAAATGGCCTTCGAGAAGATGCTCGAATGCATGCCTTTCGTTCCTAGTTTTCTTACTTCGGGCAAAGGCGTCGAGTTTCGGGCTCGTGCTGTCCAGGATCTCTTCGACGAGCTCGGCATCAAGTTCTACACCACAGAGAACGAGGACGTGAAGTCCTCGAAGATAGAACACTTTCAAAGAATTTTGAAGTCGCTCTTACACAAACACTTTAGCGCCAAAGGCACTCTGGAGTACGTGCCCGTGATACAAAAGATCGTGGACACCTACAACAAGAGCGTGCACTCCAGAACGAAAATGGCACCCGACGACGTTACTCACAAAAACCACAAACAGTTGTGGCGAAAGATCTACGGCAGAGACTTGAAGAAGCTGGGGCGGGCCTTGGCTAGGCCTCGAGTCAAGAAGAAACAGGACGGGTTAGAGTTGAAGGGCGTCCTGAATAGCATTTTTGTATACAGCGACATCGTGAACGAGACCGTAGTGGGAGATGTTCTGGCTCCTTTACTTCGCGTAGTTAGAATAGGCGAGGGGGAAAGAACCCACGAGTTATTCACCAAGCCTTACTACCGACCACTCGCTAGGCGCGATTTCGAAACGCTAAGGGTCTATTTAATGACGGACATGGGGGATAAAGGACATTCAGGTCGGGAGAGGTTAGCGTGACGTTGCATTTTAGAAGACGTCCCTGATCATGGGCGGGCGAAAGAGGAAGAGGATGAGGAGGAAAGTTAACAGAACGCAGAGACAGAGGGGTGGGTTTTTCGTAAGTTGGATTACGAACCTTCTCAAAAAGCATTACCCTACAGCTAAAAAGAAACCTTTAAACTTGCTTTTGCCTATTTGATGAGGCGTCATTAGGTTCCGATCATCATTTATTCCCAGAAGGGACAGCTGATCGGACGTGAGGCTATAAGGCTTACCCCCTACGTAGGATTGGACCCGCGGATATGCGCCGGTCACTATTGTTCGAGAAATCAGATAGGAGGGGCTCCTTACTTTTCTGGCGGGCGCATACAACGCGGATCGGGTTTCAGGGATTTCCTGGGTGGCGTGTTCAGGTCGGCTCTCCCTTTTATTAAAAACACTCTTTTTGGAGTTGGAAGGTACGCGCTGAGAAGTGGCTCCAAGCTGTTGGATGATGTTCAGGGAGGGACCTCTTTTAAGGAGGCTGCCAAAAGGAGGTGGGACGCAGCTAAACAAGACGCTGTTGCAGTAGCGACGGGAGGACAGTCTGTAACGGGTCGGAAGAGGAAGAAGTGTTGCCTTCGTCAGAAGGGAGGGAAACGTCGTCGTGGTCTGGTTGCTCTCATACAACGCCGCAAAGGTCCTTCACGTCACTCGAGGAGTAAGGTCGACTTTTTCGGCTAGATATAGAGCGCCCGCTCCGAGAACGTCTCATTCAGAGGCCATCATGCTGATGAAGCCGGACAGAGATTCGTTGCCCTGCACCAAAGAAGAATTGGAAGTGTTCTCCGTGCCGCCGGTGCAGGTTACCGTGAACGACGATGGCTTAGTAGCTTACCATCCTCTAGCTACTCTAAGTGATGGCACCCCCATCGAATTTGTAGTGGCAGGGGCCGCCGAATGCCTGTTGGACCTGAGTCAGTCATACCTCCACATCCGATGTAATGTGGTCAAGGGAACATCGACAACCCTGACCGCTGCTAATGCCGTAGCTCCCGTGAATCAGCTCCTTCACTCTCTATTTTCTCAGTGCGACTGCGAGGTGAGCGGCAAGCAAATTCCGACATCGGTACGCTTACCGCAGCTACCTCGAGACTCTGTTGACCCATGGTGCCGATGCTGAAAACAGTCACCTTTCGAGTCAGCTGTGGAAGAAGGACACCCCCGGACACTTCGACGAGGCCAGCATCGCGAAGATGCGAAGAACGTCGGTTTAGTGTACCGCAACGGGCAAGTCAAAACCAGCAAGGTGCTCGATCTCTACGGCAGGCCCCATTGCGACCTTTTCCAGCAGGACCGACTGCTGCTCAACAATGTGGACTTGAGGTTGAAACTCACCAGAAGCAAGGATGTCTTCTGCCTGATGAGCACGGAGGCTAATGCGGACTACCGTGTCAACATTACGAGTGCCGTCCTCTACGTCCGCCGAGTCGTGCCATCACCCTCGGTGCTCATCGGCTTCTCCGAGGCGCTCAAGACCAATACCGCCAAGTATCCCATCCGCCGAGTGGAGGTCAAGACTTTCACCATTCCTACCGGATCGAGACAGGGCAATCTCGACAATGACGTGCTCGGAAACCTGCCTTCGTTCTGCCTGCTGGGTTTTGTCTCGAACAATGCTTTCAACGGAGCTTACGGAGCAAATCCATTTAATTTCCACCACTATAATGTCAACTATCTCGCCTTGCAGGTGGATGGAAAGACGCTTCCGGCCGTTCCCTACAAACCCGATTACACCGACGACCTGTACGTGAGAAACTATTTTTCGCTCTTCCAGTCGCTCGACAAGCTCTCTTCCGACTCGGTGCCATGTCTCCAATATGCCGACTATCCATTGGGTAATTGTCTGTACGCCTTCGACTTGACCGCTGACAAAAGCCAGGGACAATGCCACTACAATCTTATTAAGCAAGGAGCTCTCAGAGTCGACGTGACATTCAAGCAGGCACTTACCAAGACCGTCAACCTGGTGATGTACATGGTCCATCAAACCGTTATCGAGATTGATCAGGCCAAGAACGTGCTGTACGAACACTAAAACAAAAAAAAACCGATGCAAACCCACGAACTGAGGGCTGCGGCCAGACGTCACAACAAACTCGGCCCTCATTTCGCCGGTGTGTACGCTTCAGACCAGTTGCCCGAGACACCCACCCGAGAAGCTTACATCATCAACCTGGACCCTGCGAAGAAACCTGGCAGCCATTAGGTCGCCATCTACTTCAACAGAAGGAAAGCGAGCGTGGACTATTTCGACAGCTACGGCTTAAAACCATGAAACATCCATTTTGCGTTTTATCAAGAGAAACTCTACGTTCAAGACCTACAATCACTCGACCTTGCAGGGCCCTTACAGCGTCGTATGCGGACAATACTGCCTCTACTTTCTATATCACAAGGCGAACGGTCTGTCCATGAGTCGCATTCTAAATAAATTTGGTCCCATGACGAAAGATGTCAACGACCGACGAGTCGTTAGATTCGTAAAGAAGCATTTTAAACTGGATACTCCCGAACCATTCATCGATGCGAACTGTCAACAAACGTGTAAAGCCCTACTCGCTGGGGGGGGGGGCGAAGAAAGAGAGAGATGTTAGCCTTTTTCCCCCTTATCCTCATATCATTGTATCTGGGATCTAGCTTGGAGACTCACTCTTACCTTTTTGTCATCTAGTTCTGGAGCCTCACTCCAGCTTACACGAATAAAAAAAAAAAAGGACCATTATAAAGGAGACTGTCATCTTTCTCTATGCTACAAATGATTCTTAACACTCACTGCGTGGATTTAACACTCCACCCACGTGATTTTAACGGTCATTCCCGCAGGAAGGGCAAAGAGAAGTGTGGTCCGAGGAGGAGTGTGGGAACTCCGAGCCAACGTCCTTTTCGCAACGTCCTTTTCGCCCTACCTCCGGCCCTGTGATCAGGGGAGAGCCCGAACCCCCTCTCGGGTTGACGACTGGCTGTCTCATTCGGCCCATACCACAGGGTCTGCCTTCGGCAAAAGCGCTGTGCCCCCCCCCC
>JAHWFP010029220.1:21840-43331 GCA_023313725.1 Lithobius niger
AGTTTGAGACGCTCTACTGAACTGAGTTAAAATTTCCTTCGAGCGTCGTTTCGTCGTATAACTGTTTAACTTGGCAAAGGTTCACGAGTTTGAATGCAAATCTTGAATTTGAATTCTCATCAACAGTGCTTCCCGATAGTGAATTTTGGCAATTTAGAACGTGACCTCAGTTTGTACAAGATTCAAGCATTTTGTAGTGGTTTTCAAAATAGGATCCCGGAGAGTACGATTCGTTTGTTGCCGACTGAATTAAATATTTACTTCATCGTTGTTGCGTTAATAATTATAAAAAGCTCTCCCCTGCTTTAGTCAAAATTGTTGCTTCCACGAGTACGAAGTTTTAATGTTGCTTCTTCTAATGTTTGTTTTAAAATTTTATTGATTTCGAGGTTGCCGAGCAATGTTTCAAACTGGTGAGTTTTCCATCAAGTGTTTCGAAAGCCAGGTTCCTCAAACACAGTCCTACCATTGTATTTGTGCCATTTTATGAGACGCCTCATTTGTGAGTGAAATTGCCGAGGTGCGTTCTACAATGGAGTGATATTTCGCACCCAGGAAACCTCTACGGGAGAACTACTTTATTATTGTTACCATATTAATTTTAAACGTTTTGAATGTTTTCATGGTTTGCTTCCTGGAGAATATTTTTGTCGCAAATGAAATATTTAAAACATTACGCTTGTTGATAAAATGGCGAAGCAATATTGTGGTGTACTGAATATCTGCTCCAGGTTTTGTTCAAGAAATGTGTAGCATTTTACGTTTTTGCGTTTTTGCGTTTTATAGGTCAAAAAAAGGTAAATTATCCTGTCATCGTGTGCAAAAATGTTCCATACGATTTAATTTTAGGAACCGAATGATTTGGGGGTGCACTTACGTTTTCATGAAAACCAATGGCATGTTAAATTAGATGGTCTGTTGAGGGACAATTTTTTGCAAGACAAAAAACTAACTCTTAGTGTAAATACAGTAGAAATTTTCCAGTGGCAGAAAATAATTAAAGAAGCGGATTTAACTGGGGAACAGAAAATGGATGTCCATCATCTCTTTCTAAAATATCAAAGACTTTTTCGTAAGGAATTGGCCAGATGTTCACTTGTTCAAATGCACATTGAAGTTGAAAAGGATGTTCAAATTCCGGCTCAATGCGCATACCAAATGAATCCCGTTAAACAGAAAATAATGAATGGAATAATTCAAGACATGTTAGACCAGGGTTTAATCGTCCCCGTAAAGAGTAAAATGGCACCTCCAGCTCTTCTGGAATTGAAAGCCGATGAAACTTATAGGTTGGTTGTGAATTATAAATTTTTAAATTCTATAACTAAGGTTGATAATTACAATCTCCCATCAATCGTTAGTATAATCCACCCAAAACCAAAACTGGTAGAAAAACCCGCTAAGTTTCCAAAAACGGTCGGCCTTTGAAGGTAGTGATATCATTCCACCAGGGAAAGGTCGCCAAGGTTAATCCTATTAGCCAAGTTAATCGCACATATTAATAGTTCGAAAGTTAAATGAAAACTAGAAGATTGCTACTAACGGTAGCAATCTTCCAGTTTTCATTTAACGTCCAAAGTATTATTCGGTGCGATTAACTTGGCTAATAGGATTAACCTTGACGGCCTTTCCCTGGTGGAATGATATCACTACCTTCAAAGGCCGACCGTTTTTGGAAACTTGGCGGGTTTTTCTACCAGTTTTGGTTTTGGGTGGATATCACAACTTTCATAGGACTGTGAACGTACATAAGGTTACTCCGTCTGTTTAAGATGCTTCAATCCCATTTTTGCACACACTGACTAACAATCGCTGATTTCATTCGCGTCGCTCACTCAATCAGCGCATCCCCTTCAGTCGTTTTGTTTATCCCTGCAACTTCCCCTTAATTTTTCAAAATTTCGTTCACATTTAGTCATGCAGAAACCCGCGAAGGTCGCTGTTACTAAAACAGCAGAACGCGAAGCATTTTTTGGGGGGGTTATTAACAAAAAACCCATTATCTCGTGTATGCTCGTATTGTTGCGTAACCATCATCTAACGTGCATCCCTTTATTCTTACGCAATCCACGGCAACGTTAATGTTTCTTTATTTTGTCCTTCGTTACAGTTCAGTTTTTAGGTCGTCTAGGCTTTTACAATAAATCTAAGGACCAAGGATAAATCTTGATTGTTCAAGCCATTGTTGCTTAAAATCTTTGATTGCAACTTGTAAAAGAAACGAAATTTAAATTCGCCGGTGGCAAATTTCAAAACCCTCCCACGCATTTGTCCTGACCCCTACAACCCCCAAACCAACAAAAGGACCATCCTCAGATCACGAAGCATCCGTGTGCAAAAATTCAGGTACGTAGGCCTTCGCAATTTTGCACTAGCCATGAGCAAAAAGTCTATGGGATTTAACATGGGAAAAATCTTATTAGCTAGCTAGACAGTAACATAAAAACAACGTTATTGACACATCTTTTTCTCTATGATTGGTGGACACTCATCCTTTAAATTTTAGTTTATCTTAATCTCTGACCCTTCCCCTTACATTTTTCACAATTTGAAACATTTCTGTCGCATTGGGATTTATCCTCAACATGCCAAAATATGCTTTCAGTTGCTTACAGTTCACAGGCACATGTCTGCTAGTGAGCCGCCTTTTTATCATTAACAATCAATTTTTAACAATCGGATGCCTTCAATGGGATGATCTACTGTTACTTGGCGGCGACACACTAGCGTGTGCCTAGATCAACAGCATTGGGACCCCAAAATTCATTACTTCGTTTGACTTAAAGTCCGCTTTCTGGCAAATTGGCATGGACAGTCAGGCAAGTGAACTTGCAGCTTCTGCGTTCCAGGAGGTCATTTTGCACCGACTTCGATGCATTTCGGTTTATTATATAGTGGAAGAGTGCTCCAAAGATTGATTGATGAGTTGCTACGAACATCTAAGCATGATTTAATTTTTGGATATGAAGACGATGTTACGATGAGAAGTTCCTTGTGGCCCATACATTTTGAAAAAAATGGAGTTTGTGCTCTCAAGGCTGGATGATGCTAATTTGACCCTGAACCCAGAGAAAATTCAGTTAAGACGTAAAGAGACACATGTTCTAGGCTATATAATTAGCGAAAAAGGTGTTAAACCAGATCCTGCTGAATTAAGAATGATAAAGGCAGCAAAACCACCCAAAAATGTTAAAGAGTTAAGATCATGGCTTGGACTCATGTCCTGGTTTAGAAGGTACTTAGAGGGTTACTCAAGTTTAATCTTTCCCCTTTTGAGATTAACTAAAACAGGGATAATATGGGAATGGGATGCTGAATGTCAAGAAGTATTTGAGACTTTGAGGAACAAACTCACGACTCCACCAATTTTGGCGCCCGCAGACTTTAACAAACCTTTTATTTTGCGTACGGATTCGTCAGGATATGGTTAGGCTGCGTTTTAATGCAAATGCATGGCAAGGGTCCAGTAGTCATACAGTATGCAAGTCGAACTTTAACCCCATGTTGCATACAGAACACCTGACTAAACGTGAAAAAACTAAGTTCCAACTCGCACTGCAAGCTTTGTGAGGGGTTCCCGCGGACCCCAAGCAAAGCCAGCAGCAACAGCCTAGTAGTCAGCATCCTCGTCTCCAAACCAAGCGAGTGCTGGCTCGAATCCCATGACTGACCCAACTATCATAGGGTTCTTAAAAAAAATATCAGAAAATAATTCATGCATTTGAGGGTTAAGGTTTAAATTCAGTATATCCAAGAAAGAATGTTTATCAATTGTTTGGGGAATCGAACATATTAAATATTTTCTCGAAGGGGTTAAGTTTACTGTAATTTCAGATCTTCAAGCAATACAGTGGCCAAAAACGCAAAGGATAGTACTGTGGTCGCCTAGCCAGGTGGATGATTAGACTTCAACAGTATCGTTTTGACATTGTTTATGCCCCAGGCAAGGAAAATGATATCTCTGATTTTTTGGTCGAGAAATCCCGTAGATATAAATTTTACTTTGCCTGCCTTAACGATATTCAGTATTTTAAGGAAAAACAGGCAGCTGACCCAGTGATTTCAGCAGTTAAGAACTTTATTGAAACGGGAGATTAATTTAATGATGACTAAATTGGCAAGCGTGCTAGGAGGACAGCAATTAATGCATTGATTCAGGACGGACTAGTCGGAAAATTATTTGCTGACAAAACAGAAACACATAAATTTGTGGTACTGGTTTCGGAAAATGAGCTAAATCGTTTAATCGTTCATGCCTATAATGATAGTGTAACAGGACATTTGGGGGTTTTCAAAACAATAAATGTTTTACAACATTTACACCTGGTTTGGAATGCAGAAATATGTAATGTCCTTCGTTTCCAAGTGCATGATTTGTCAAAAACACAGGCGGGACTCGCAGGCTCCCAAGGGTTTGACGAGAATGGCAGACAGTTTGGTAACGCTGGATGACGTCTTCTCAATCGATATCGCTGGGCCATATCCACGGAGCTCAAACAATAAGACTAATATCTTAATGGTAATTGACAATGTAACTAAGTGACCAGAGGTGTTCCCCTTGAAAAATGCAACTGCGGTAACTGTAGCAAAAAATTTGTGGAAGAAGTTTTTTGTCGGTTTGGTGTGCCCAATATTCTAATTTCTGAAAATGCAAAAAATTTGTGCGGCAATCTGTTACAGCAAGTATGTGTGAGTTTTGGTGTAAAACAAAGGTTTTGTTGTACTACTCCCCTCAATCTAATCGGGCTGAGAGGCTGATTGGGACTGTTAAGAGCCTAATCAAGAAACGGATGCAGGGCTAACAGAAGAAGTGGGATAATAATCTTCCTTTAATTTTGATGGCCATTCGTTCTACCATCTCGAAAGCTACATATTATTCACCCGCTTTTTTGACTCTGGGTAGACGTTTGCCTTAGGACGTGAAGTTTCCGTCTGTTTTTCCTAATGATTTTAAACCGATGCAATGGGCTACCATACTGTCAAAGAATTTGCGTGATGCAATTAATGCCACCTAGCAATTCAGCGGGAGCAAAGTGAAAACAGCAAAGCAACTTTTGATGCTAGAAGGAAAGATGTAACTTTCCACAAGGGGGATTTGTTTTGAAAAAGGCGTATTTCCTAAGCGACAAGGCTTTTAAGTTTTCGGCGAAACTGGCCGAATCGTGGACTGGCCCCTAAGTGATTGACGAGGTCTTAAATGAATAAACGTACAAACTGGTTTTGGTATCAGCCGGAGAACTGCAAAAGGGCATTTATCATATCTCACAACTTAGGAAGTTTTTGGAGTGATTGTTATGTTTTGGCTTTCTAAAGTTAACACCCCCCCTCATCTCGTAATATAATGGTAAGTTTTTTTTATTTTTTGAGGTAAGATGAGTCGTAGTGTGATGTATTGGGTAAGATACAATAAAGGTAAACACGGGGTTGCATGGCTGGTAAGCCTTAGTTTAAAGGTTCCTCCTAAAAACAGTTTTTTTTCTCTCTTTCTACATGCTAAGTTTCAGTTCTTTAACGCGTTCTTTTTTCTTCAAACAAAATGTGGAGGTTATCTCTCATGTTTTCAACCTTTTGAATTGTTTATACTTTATGATGGTTATGTAGGAAAATAAAAAATATAGAGTTTTTCTTTAACCTAAATATTTTGAATATATGCGGATGTTGCAAGAATGGTTTGGTTAGGGTTTTCTCCGATAACTAATGCTAGCTGACTGTTTTCGGACTTGACTGCACTAATTAGTGTTACGTAGAAGAATGAATTTATCCTCGAATGGGTGTGAATCAGATGTGAAGTAAAATTTTCCTTCCCTCCCACTTTGTAAGTTTTGTTCTAATTCAATAAAAGTTCCTCATGGTGTGCGTCTCTTTCCTAATTTCCCGTGCGCTCGACATTGATTATCTTCTTTTTTTCCCGCTCCCCCTTCCCCCTTCTGTTTTCTTTGAATGTCTCTGTGTGAATCAACTAAAGAATTAATCTGTGGTTTATAGATAAGTACAATATGTATTAGGGGAATAAAAACGAGAGTTAGGTTTAAGATTTTTTTAAAATTGACGCAATGACATTTTCCCCTTTAGGGTCTTAAAGGGAAGAACAAAGGTTATGCAAATAAAAAAAATGGCCAAAATATGGAGTAATTGAGTAATGCATTTCATGCTTCTTCAAAAGTTTTGGTAGAGTTTCAGTGAACATTTTTTCTTGGGACTGACTAAGGTTCCTTTTTTTCCGAAAAAAATTTTTCTGAGAATTTAGATTCTCGATTTTTTGACCATCTGTGTTTCGGAATGGAATTTGAAATGGCGATAGCAGACAAGATCTGGAAATATAACTTTTTGTGATACTGAAGAGGTTGCAAGAGGAGAACTTGTTCTGTTTGAAAGCCTAACGTTTAACTACTATCTTTCAAGTTGGTTTTAGACTTGATGTGAATTTAAATTTTAAAACTTATAAATATTTTTGATAATCAAAACCTATTGTAAGCATCCATGTAGCATATAACTTTGGGATCGATTGATGAATAACATACTTTTTTTTCTTCTTTGATGCTTCGAAGTAAAAAGCGACCACTCGGTTTGAGTTCTCATATTTTCTTTTTACCATGAAAACTTCTTTCAAAGTTGGTGTGAGAAACTCAACTTGGAATTTATTTTTTGTAGTTGAGCTAGAACTAACTTGGAAAAATTTTTTTTCTTCCTTTTCTCTCCAATTGCGCCTTTTTCCGGTAATTTTACAGTGTCTTCATGTTAAACAGTGTTAACAACTTTTGGCTTATCCCTTTCGAGTTTTTCGTTAACATCCTAATTTTCGAACGTGTGCCGGAACCCACGTATCACCGGCGGGGGGATTTTGTTAAGTTGTTGGTTAGAGTTAGAATTCCTGGAGTTGGTGCACCTTGCAAATCTTCCCACTGAGACTGTCGGTTTACTCTTACGTCTTGCCTTGACGTCATTCTCAAATCACTCCTTACTTGAGACATCGAATTGTAATTTTGTATGTGCTCGCCCAAAATTTAATTCTTTTATTATACTGCCTCAAAGATCGAATGTTTACTTATTTTTTCCCATGTGTAATCGGTTTTGTAATTTCATATGTATTTTTATTTTGGTTGCATGGTGACCCCGTGACTTAACCAAGCAAGATGTGCATGCGTGCCTCGTTTATAAAGTGATGCGCAAGTGTGAGTAGGGTTGTTCTTCCGGCAGTGTTCATGTCTGTGGATTGCCGACAGCAACCAGCTGCAGTGCCGAGGTTTGGGCAGGTCGACACACCCATTTCTTCCATATGTCCTGTAGTGCTGCCATATTTTGTCTTTCGTTGCCAAAATAATAAAAATAATATCTCTGTAATGTGTGGTGCAGTGGCAACCCGGACCACTGAACTGTGACTGAGGTTGGCGCTAATGACCAAGCTGTCGACGTGCCATTAAGCCTCATCCCCTCCCCCCCTCTTTCGTTGCCATGTAGCCATATGCCATTTGCTGCTCCATACAACGTAAATTTTTAACTATGCTATTACTTATTATAAGAATTTGAGATACTCTACTGAACTGAGTTAAAATTTCCTTCGAGCATCGTTTCGTCGTATAACTGTATAACTTGGCATAGGTTCACGAGTTTGAATGCAAATCTTGAATTTGAATTCTCATCAACGGTGCTTCTCGATAGCGAATTTGGCAATTTAGAACGTGACTTCAGTTTGTACAAGATTAAAGCATTTTGTAGTGTTTTCAAGAATAGGATACTGGAGAGTAGGTTTCGTTTGTTGCCGACTGAATAATTAAATATTAATTTCATCGTTGTTTGCTTTAGACCGGCTGATAATAATTACAAGAAGCTCTCCCCTACTCTTGTCAAAAATGGTTGCTTCCACGAGTACGAAGTTTTAATATTGCTTCTTCTAATGTTTGTTTTAAAATTTTATTGATTCCGAGGTTGCCGAGCAATGTTCCAAACTGTTGAGTTTTCCATCAAGTGTTTCGAAAGCCAGGTTCCTCAAACACAGTCCTACCATTGTATTTGTGCCATTTTATGAGACGCCTCATTTGTGAGTGAAATTGCCGAGGTGCGTTCTACAATGGAGTGATATTTCGCACCCAGGAAACCTCTACGGGAGAACTACTTTATTATTGTTACCATATTAATTTTAAAGTTTTTGAATGTTTTCATGGTTTGCTTCCTGGAGAATATTTTTGTCGCAAATGAAATATTTAAAACATTACGCTTGTTGATAAAATGGCGAAGCAATATTGTGGTGTACTGAATATCAGCTACAGGTTTTGTTCAATAAATGTGTAGCATCTTACGTTTTTGTGCATTTTACTTACCGTCTATAGTATTAGAACGATTCAAGGTGTATAGTATACTAAAACAATATACAAGTTACAAACAACTGTCAAATGCACGTAACAGTGCTCTTAACAGATGGGCTTATTGCTCAATCGCACCTGGACTAGTGTCTGAAAAGACTGCCGCACGCACGCAAACCATCGTTGCTATGATTAGCACCAAATTTGTACAACTAGCTCTTAAAAATGTTTTGCCATTTAATTCCAAGTTTAACATAAAGTGTAAATGTTCAGTTCTAGTTGTTTGAATAAACATAAAAGGTTTCTTTACGACGTGTTCTTTGTTAATAGTGTCTCGTGTTGGTGACTTCGCATAAATTTCACCACGCACTTTGCTATTGATGCAGTACAACAGTTTTCAACCCGAACTAAATGTTTAGTTGGTAACCACTATGGGCATATCGGTCGTGGTGAAAGGAAGTTCTTGTCGATGACTTGGTAGTTAGTCAGCACAACCGGCGATTATCCAAACTTGGCTGAAGCCAAAACGTGAGGAGCACGGGTCGGAAAGCTTGTCTGATGAAGGTGAAGACATAGGGCCAAGGTAGACGCCAGTTTGAAAGCATGGTTGCAAGGACTGAGAAGAATGTGGTCAGAGTTCCTTAAAACAAAAGGGACTGTAGCATTCTTTTTTGGTTGCAAGAGAAGATGAAAACCAAGGGTGGACTGAGAAGAAGGTGGTCAGAGTTCTTTAAAACGAAAGAGACTGTAGCATTATTTTTTGGTTGCAAGAGGAGATGAAAACCAGGGGTGGACCACTTGGCGGTCGAGGTACAGTTTTTCCATGCCAAAGGTTCTTGCCTGGAAGGAGAATCGCTTGTTGCAATGCTGAAAGTTGGTAAATGCATCGCAAGCCGACGTGACCGGTTGATTGTTGTTTTTTTTTTGGCAAACTTTTTTCCGGAATACAAAGTGGTACAGAGGCTGGAGTCGAAAGCTGAGGATCACTGTTTATTTTTACATCTTCCAAACACATTCACCTCACTTTTTCATCTTTTATGAGCTTTCAGCTCTTTACGTGACCATGACAAACTCCCCCATGCTACCCCTGCTTCCCCCCAGATGCCTGCAAACCCCAGCAGTAGTTGGCAAGGTTCATCACTGTTTACATTGGCAGCGCAGGAAACGGTCGTTCTTTGTGTGTGCTCGCTGTGAGGTTTTTCTTTTTGCCTGTTCCCATGCTTGTAATGGAATGTCGAAGTCAGTGACTTATGGCTCGTGTCGACATCGTTTAACAACTGGCAATCACTATTTATTCTGTTGGTGTTGTCGGAATTCCGATTTTTATTTCGTTTTGTGCACCATTTTCGAGGATTACAATGAAGTCGCCCAAAGCAGTTTCCAGCATTCTTGGTGGCAATAGGACCACCTGGCTGTCCAGTGAGTGGCTCGCCAGCAACAACTATTGACTGACGGAGGAAAAATTGGCTGTTTAAACAAAGAACCGGCGGATGAGTAGAAGATTCGATGTTGTTTTCTCCCCCCATAGGGTGGAGGGGGACCGCAGCAGGGTTCCAATGGCAAAGACGAGCGGCAAGGCCAGGGTGGACCAGTGGCCCTCCGGCAGGGAGGCCAGTTCTTCCAGCAATGCAGGAAGTCTGGGCGAGGGAGAATAGTCTTGGTGATGCCTACTGGGCACTGCCTGCAACCCCTTCATTGGCAGGTGGGGCTGGCTTCGTCGCCACTTCCCCATGTGGCAGTTAATTACCTATGTGCTAGCCTTCGTCAAAGGAGGTAACTGGCCCCCCTTTCGCTTTGGCTCCAACGCTCGCTACCCGCGCCCCAGAGTGGATGCCTCGCCAGTGGGACACGCACCTGGAGGCCATTCAAGAAGTCCTGACCAAGGAAGAATTACTTCAGCATGGGTCACTGCGAAGAAAGAGGGTGACCAAAGGATGATTTTCAACCTCCGCCAACTCAACTCTTTCATCACCAAGACCTACTTCAAGATGGAGAAGCTCCGGTCGATCCTGGAGGGCTTACAGCAGGGCGAGTTCACGACTACATTGAATCTCAAGGATGCGTATCTGCATGTGCCGCTGCACCCTTTCAGCTACAAGTTTTTCAAGTCGGCTGGCCATGTGAAGACCTACCAGTTCCTTGTCGTACCCTTTGGGCTGAACACGGCCCCCGCATGTGTTCATGTACATCCTGAGGCCTGTACTGGGTTTTCTGCGGCACACTCTAGTACAGGTCCACAGCTATCTAGATGATGGGCTCCTATGGCATCTTCGGGCAAAGACTCTTCGTCAGAGGACGACGTTAACCAGCAACTTCTTCACCAACCTCGGCTTTGGTGTCAATGTGAAGAAGTCCAGGGTAGACCCAGCGCAGTCCTTCACGTTCCTGGGGGTGAGTTTTCCGATGGTTCCCTTCAGCGTTTAGCCCTATGCTGAGCGGATCATCGGCGTGTGGGCAGCTACCACGAGCTGCACAGCAGCGGCAAAACTATTGCTCGGTTGCTCAGCAGGGTGATGGGGTGGATCGACTCGATGGCAGACCTGGTTCCGTGGGGTATGTCGAGGGTGAGGAGCCTCCACTAGATCCGGATATCTGCGTGGCAAACTCGGACCTCCTGGGAAGATGTCATCCCGCTGACACACTACAACGCCCAGCAGTGTTTTGGTGAGGCTAGCCAGTAAACCTGATTTGCCCTGAGGCCCCAGAGAGGTACCCTCTCCACGGATGTGCCCCTCTGGGGTTGGGGAGCCCATATGGGGGATTGGAAGCTGTCAGGGATCTGGGGGTGACACAGAATCCCAGCACCAGGTCAACACCCTGGAACTAAAGGTGGTGCTCAGGATCCTGGAACACTGTGGCAGTAGCAGTCATGCTTTCGAGGCAGGAACGAAAGTGACGTCATGGGGGTAAAGACGTAGCAACCCCCACTTATGATGTCACTTCTGGTCCAAGAAAGATGGTGGTGGTCATAGGATGACCTAAGACGGCCGAGCCCCTAAAAACGATGTTTCCACACTCATAGGAAGTGACGTAACACGTGTATGGGGTAATGACGTGACAACCCCCACTTGTGACGTAGCGATAACGACGGTGGTGCCATCGTGCACCAGCTGTGAATGTATAAAAAGGCGAAGCCGATGATTCCAAGTAACAATCTGCAACTAAGATGTCTGGAGAAAATACATTTGACTTAGATCTGTTCACTCCGTCAGGTCGTGAAGGTACGTTTGTGGAAGATGGGAGTACAAGGACGGGATGGCACCACATAAAGTCGCTGAAGCCAGTTTCTTCAGGTGTGGTGATAATGTGGACCGAAGAGCAACAGATACTATTATGTGCTTTTACTGCGACTCAATCATCTATCATTGGGAAACCAATGACAACCTACTGAACAAACACTTAAAAAGAAGAATAAATTCTGTTTATTCCTAAAACAGTTTCCAAAAGGTAATGATTTCTTAGAAACCAGAGTGAGACCAACGACGCCAAGACGAGTGCGATTATTCGGCGCATTCACCAATCGCTCGTTAGGAAAGACCATTGCAAGCAGTAAGCGTAGCATACCTGCATCGACCTTGGTACCAACAACAACAACCATGACTGGACCTTTGAAGTTAACGCATTACGGTACTTAGATTGTTCTCCTATTAGTAATACTGATCGACATGGGGCTGCTGATATTCAACAATCACCAAAACGCGTACTTCAATGAGTGTACCAAAACAACTGTTTTATCACAATGGATGGAAGACGATACAGATTGTTTGCATCAACATTACGTGTCTGATGACATAATACTGTCAACGAAATGTGTAGATTCAGGCTTGTTTGCTAAGAGCAAGTTGTAAACACGAGCGAAGTCCAAATAAATAGATGTTATCACATTCTCGTTTTCTTTTTATTTCTCCTCTTTCATCTCTTTCGTTTTATGAATGGAGTTTTGTTACCGGAAGAAGTCGCGCGTGACGTCACTGCAACCCCGAGTGATCGTAAATTACGTCACGAAATAAATTCTGTGAAGGGCCCTTTGTAACATAATTCTCAATCTAACAAAGTATTATTTGAAAGCCATACCACGTACGGTATGTATGGCAGTACAAACCATATGTATGATTTTCAAATAACTGAAAAGCTATATCATAAGTTTTTTTGTTTTGTTTTGTGTGTGTTGTTTGTGTTTGGAATACTTTGTTGGTTATCCTAAGCTATTCGAAAAATGAAACCAACAGAGTTATAGAAATACTAAGTGGAGCAAACTAGAGTACCCAGAGAAAACCACTCTCATGATTGTAGTTAAGTTTAAAAAAAATTTAATACCAAAGTCAATCATGAGGCATGCAATTAAAGTCGAGTATATCTAATAAAGGTGTAATGTTACAGCAACTACAAATTTTGAAAGAATTTAAATTTGTTTTGAAAGCAGCATTCATTCATTCATCCTCGCATACATACCCCACAGTCCGTTCTCTTAATACCATAATGTATTTTAAGAACATTATAATATTAGCAGAAACCCCGCAAAAGGGTTTCCCTCTAACCATTTATTAAAAAAGCAAGCTACGTGTGTGATCTTGGCTCACAACGTGTAGTAGACAACAACGTATATTTATTCTAACCCTATGTTAAAATAGATGGGAATAGTTGTCTACTGTACGTTATGGTGTGTAATTCTTTCTTTCTTTCTTTTTTTGTCGGCGGGGGGGGGGGGGTATTTTCTTTGGTCTTCACATTTTATCAATGGTTGCTGCCAGTGACATCGTGCCACGCTGAAATTACTAGAAATAAAAGAAAAAAATGAAGCCTTACTTACTTCCCATGATGTAAAGAAGTAAAGATATAAAACAAAACAAATCCTGTACCGATTCCGCGCCGTCAAAATGGGATTCACCATTTGGCCATCGTGACTGGTTACCCGCCAACTTCTTTATCCTATCCCAAGTCCCAATCAGATCTCGGTCTGTGAACGGGAGCACTGGTTTTTGTGGGGACGTCGGAAGTGATGGTAGTGGTGCTGGAGGTAACTTCAAGGCAGGTGTAACGAATATCGGTGGCTCACCTACCTCAACACCGGCTAGCACAACCTTATTGCTGTTACCATCGACATAAACCATTGTAATGTAGTCCAGCGCAGGCAGGTAGACGATGTATGCCATACAGGCTTGTATACCACCAGCCAACACCACAACTAGAATGGTGACCGCTACTTGCCACAACAACATCTTCAGTCTGAGTGAAACTAAAATGCTAAACTCCTAATAGAAGTAATGCGAATGGTGATAGAACACAATTGAAAGGCTAAGTAATAGGGTGGACCTCTTGTGAAGGATCCATTATCAATATGTCAACTTGGTCGGAAGTCGAAACAGGATTTCTTTACAAAATGCTAAAAGGAAATGACACGAACTAACCTAATGACCCTGCACGATGACATAATGACCTTGACTAACCCTGCACGATGGGCAGGGTGTCACCTCCACCTACACCCACCCATCTCCGACGAACATGGTCATACATAACGGATCGTGACACTAAAAAGGAAACATGAAAAATAGAATTTTTACAGTATTTTCATCTCGTTACTTGACGTTTAACAATGTTCAAAAATGAATACGTATGTTGATACAAATGAACTTTACCATAGAGGCAAAAACCATTTGCATGGGAAGATGTGCGTAATGCAGAAAAGATAAATTTAGTTTTAAAAATGTAAAGAAGACTATCGTAAAAAGTAATTATATTAAGTAAAGTACAACATTGATCATATTTCCCAGGTTAAACGGTATGCTCGTAAGTACGCTGGGATCACCAGCCTAAGAAAAAAAAGTAAAATTTTAAATCATTTGTTAACACGCAATCAGTAGCTGTTGTAGAAATACATACTAGCAACCTCTCCACGACGGCATATACGCAGAGTTGACAAGTCATCTTTGCGGCGAGAAAGTCAGTCGGAGCTACAATACATATACCCCATTCCACACTTACGTAACCCGCTAGTGTTCACGAAATTAATACGTTGCCTTTAAGTCAAGGGTACAGCATTCAAAGGCGTCCTCAGTGGTTACTGAATGATTATATGATTAAATGATTATATAATAACATTTTGCGAAACTGTACAAAATAAGTCCTGTTACCAAGCATGCTGTTGATAAGGCTAGGAACCGTCAGTTTTTATTCAATAAATTAATTCAATCAATTAAAAATAACGTAATGTAAGACGTACATGAGGAACTATATGATATTTATTAAAAGTAAACCTAATCCTACTTAGTAAGGGTCAAACACCTTCATTAATAGATTAATGTCATCAATCCCGATTGTATCGCAATTGTAAGACCTTGAGGAATGATGTAAACACGTGAGGCTCCCAAATTTCTGCGAATAAAAGCCTCGTTATTCCAACCAGAATGCCGTACTCAACCGCATACAAGCTCCGTACGCTCAAGCTTTTCGTAAATTTGCTAAATTTGCTATAAATGTTTTGGTAATATAACTCTCGCAATTCGGTGTAGCTGTTTTATTTTGTAAAAAAAAATTCAAAGCAAGACTAGTACATTACGTTTCCTTCCTGTCTTTACAGGTGTAAAACAGTACTATTAGCTATTAAAATTATTATTACTATTATTAATATTTGAAGTAGTATTACTACCATTGTCGTAACATGATACTGAAATTAGGACATAACGTAAACATTAGGATGTATGGGATGAACAATTTCATCAAGATTAGCATTCAAAAGTTATGATGACGAAGTTATTTCAACGTCTCACGGAGTTTGTATATTCAATCAAGACTGGTGTAACATCAGAGATTTAATTCCTCAATGGTTAGACACTTATAGTCTTAAAAGCAGCAGTTATTGTACGTAGCCCAAACCTTGATTGCTTGGTACTCAAACAATCATGGTTACAAATACGTTATCGACACACGCATTAGAATGCATTAAATTACACAAGTCGCAAATATGCACTTTGATCAATGCGAGTGAATTGTAGAGGAATGACACATGCAATTAATGCAGAGTGCTCAAGATTACGACCTCTCAAAATTATGACCTTTAATTGTAGCTTTTGTTTATTCTACAGGAGACTTAACATTATTATTTGAAATATGTATATATATATATATATATATATATATATATATATATATATATATATACTAGAGAAAGCCCGTACTATGCACGGGGCCGGCCACATTTCCTGGGACATTTTCCCGGCACTCTTCCCGACGACTTGTCAGATTGATCGACTACTCATGCCTGGCTCCTTTTTTGCTGCAGGAAGAGTGGGAGAGTGCATTTTCAATGCGGGCACGTGGAAGGAAGAAGTGGTTTTCCTTTAGGCTTTCCTTTTCCTTTTAGCCGGACTCCGATATTATAATAAAGATATATATGTATATTATATTATTAGTATCATTATTGTTCAAACAATGGCTGAAGAGACCAAATATCCGATCGTGCTTGAAATGTCGGTTGTACTAAGAAACGAGTTATTTCACAACTGTAGCAAGTTTAAAGGGGTAACTAGGGTGCACATCAACAACTACGAAGAAATCCCTATCACCTTGTGCCGACAGCGAACAGTGTTTGTGTTACGATTGAAGAATGGTATCAGATGGTACCAATGTTTGCCAGATGTATGGTGGTGCTGTCTAGCCGTCGCCCTACACAGATACTGTACACTACCCCTAGGTTTGGCGTTTCCTATTTAACTATTGGTAAGGAAAGAGTACTGAGTATCGTACTACTTACCAAGAAGACGATCGAACCGTCAGTTGGTCAATTTAAAATAATCCTGCATTCTGTCAAGTAGATTGTGGAATGGGATCATGAATTGAACCAATGAGTGCAAATGCATGAATATAATGACGGTCACGTGACTTGATCTCACTTTTCAATAACATATATGCTAGCATAATGATGGTCACCTGACCTGAGCTCAAATAGCATAATGCTAATATAATGACGGTCACGTGACTCGAAATACCTATTGGTAGTAATATAACTAAAATACCAATAATAATAATGAAAATAATAATATATATATATATGAACAAATAATAATAACTGGCCATTCCGTTTCTCAGACGAGGACTATGACAGACGTTGTAGCTAATAATCCAGTCCAGATGAGGACGGTGAAACGTCACAGGTTATCATCCGTCGGGCCTGCGTAACCTATAGTGCCCAGATATGCCATACCCCTATCGAGAAGAAGGACTGTGCCAGCATTTTAGAACTGCTAACTCCTGAATTTCACCTGACATCATACTGTATCGGAAAGATACAACATGCAATGCTCAACTTCTACCTGAGAGTTGGGTCTTCCGTTAATCAACATGTTGTGTTGAGCATACTCAAAGCTCTCCAAACACCAAAATGGAGAATACGACATCAGAGCTCCGTTTCTACTGAAGTTTTCGCAACATTATTCTTACATATCTGCATGTGTTAACACTTAATCGTATTGCACTAACCATGATTAATACGTGTGACCACGATGTCCTAGGTCACTCCTAAAATTCGCCGGTTGGCATTGCTGTTTATTTTCCATGGTAGAATCAGCGAGTTCCTAACGCCTTTCTGACGACCATTCCGCTCATCTTCATTCACCGGAAAAGGTAATAAGTAACTTTCATGATTAATCTTAGCCCAGCTGTTCTGTGTCCATAAGAAAGAGTAATTTTTACCGAACTGTGTGAATTTCGAGAGTGCGGTTGACTGTGAAGCAATGCATAACGACAAAAATAAACCAGCTCGATTGTCTATAGGTTTGTGTTTGTCATTATTATTTGGTTAGTTTCTTTAGTACAGAAAACCATAGAAGAATCCTTTATACCACTCCTGGCATGACTAAAAAAATTCTCTGTCAGGAGCTACATAAAGGGTTCTTTGATGGGAAGGGTATAAAGGAGGGTGGAGAAAGGAGCAACAGTTCATACATGGATGCTAGACTACGTCATCCAGCAAACCACTGCTTCGTTGGTCCTTCCTATTCTGGGAAAAGTTCGACCATTGTTAAACTAATTTTAAATTCGCAAGAACTCTTTTCCCCACCACCCAAGTCCGTCTGCTATTGTCACGGAGAGGACCAACCGCTCTTTGAGACTTTAAAAGAAGCTAGTCCGATTCCCATTCAATTGTATTCTACATTTACCAGGGAGATTTACGATAGTGTACCACGTGATGCCATTTTGGGTTTGGACGACAGCTTACACACATTACTGTCTGATTTGTTGAGTGATTTAAAATTAAGAGGTAGTCATCACAGACAAATAACCATGGTTAACGTGGGGCACAATCGATTTTCAAAACAACTAAGGACAATTCTCACAACACGCATTTTTTCTGGTTGTTCCAGTCCAGCCGAGATATAGACCAAATCAAGGTGTTTCCCAGTCTGCTAGGAGTTACGAAAGAGCTTTTAGAGTCAGTTTATAAAGAAGCGACTAAAGAGCTCAGTGATTTTTTGTTAATTAACCGACATCTTTTGAGTGCCGAGTCTATAAGGATTCATTCACGCATCTTTATGTCAACTTTAATGGTGTACCAACCAAAATGAAGGCTAGTAAAATCTTAGATTTTGTTCCTTTGCTAGAAGTATTAAATTCTAAAAAAAAACTTCCAAACGAGTGAAGACTATTTTCCTACAGTGTCCAAAAGTAATAGAAGTGCTGTGCTTAAAGAATTCTAAAGCAATACAAGAAAGTGCTTTTGAAACTAACTTCCAAAACTAGTTCTAATAAAGATAAACATAAGCACCTGACCAAAAGCCAAACTGGTGGGTTTCTAGTTGCACTTTTAGGTCCCGTTTTATACCTATTAGGTGGTTTAATACCTAAATAGAGACAACTACGTAACTGTAGCCACCCAGTTATTGTCCTTAGACCTTGCGCCGCTGACTAGGGACAACAGGTCAGTCAACCACCCCAGGTCGGCATTTACCCAACCGCTAAATTAACTCGAAGATTCCATGAAGAGCATCCTAAGGGACTGATCCCTCTCTGAATACGACAAGTCCAAGCTCTACACACAAGCCCTTCAACGCTATTTGCACGTTGACAAGAAGTATGAAGACGATGCCTTGAAAGTAACATTTTCCGCCCCCACTAGCTGCGTGCCTGCGACTGCCGGGTTAGCAGTATCTCCAGCTGGCAGCCTCGGCAGCGGGGCATGTCCGTCAAAATAAAGTCGGACTTGAAAATGTTGCCTAAAATATCCAGGGGGAGAGTCGAACACATGTTAAATATTGGAAATATAGACTAAGACGCATTCGGACAGTTGGTACACGAAGGCAGAGTTGTTGAGGGATCAAATGTTGTGAATTTGATTCACGGAGCAATCACCAATAACAAGGCTGTTAGAAGAAAGGATCACACCATTCCAGGTTAGCGCTTTTATTAAAGAATACATTCCTCACAAAACCTTTTTACGTCGTTCTAACGTATATAGGCCATCCCCTAGATTCCTTCCTTCTGGTGTATGGGATATCAGGCAAGCGTCAAAAAAAGAAGACGAAACCTTCGATTGGAGTAATGACTACCACTGATAGAACCTTAAGGTCCGTTTACTGCAACCTGAACGACTAAGGAAGATTAGGCGGAGCTAGGCGGCTGTACAGATCACTAAAGGCAAAAGGGCACGCGATTACGTTGCGGACTATCAAAAAGTGGCTGAAAGGAGAATCCAGTTACACTTTATTCAAGCCTATTAGACGTAAAGTCGAACGTAATAGGGTCAGGGTGGGTGGTCCAGATTAAATATGGGGAATGGATCTCGCTGACGTCAGCAACTCGGCTCGTGAAAACTATAACATAACTTTTTTATTAGTTGTGATAGACATTTTACCTTAGAGTTGTTTGTTTTGCCTCTGAAAAATAAAGATGCAGGTTCCATCAGTGAAGCTTTAACCGAATTATTTCACAGGGGGCGTATGCCAGCCACCGCCTGTTTGGAAAAAGGAGGCGAATTACAGTAATATAATGAAATAATAATAAAAAATGTTTATTTGCTCCAGCTAAAAAGCAAAATGGAAATGCAAGGATCCAGGGAGGACCACTAACAGCACACCAAGGTTTAAAAAAATATATACAGGGTGGTCCAAAAGTCGGGCCTACCTGAATATATCCTAAATGGTGTCAAATATCCTGAAAACAAGTTTATGGTAATAATAAGTAAACAGCGGGGATTCAGTTGGGTGTAAATACGATGACCTTGAAGACCTCCATCAAGGTCATCGCGTTGCTAACTTCTAAAGGAAGCACCGTAGACCATCAGTGCAAATTTGAAAGTTCTAGGTAATCATTAAAAACTACCAACCCAAGAAACAGAATGGAAATCCATGTAGAAACGCCAGAGTTATGTGCAAAATACCCTTTTTGCACATAAACTTCACTGCAAGAGCTACTTGTCAAGCAGTGAAGCAAATGGAAAGGTTAGAAGGTAGTGACCAGCTAGCATCTCCGGTCTGTTGTACACAGTTATCCCAACGCTGTTTATTTCATGTTTGTTTGTTGTTTTACGGGTATTAGCCAGTTTTGTGTATTTCATTGCGTGAAATTTGAACATTGTTTCTGTCACCATTTTATTGTTCAGAACCAACGGGTGTGGTATGTGGTCAGACATGTTATTAGTGGGTTCTAAACAAATAACATGGGCGTACATAACTGTAACGAACTTGTAAATTAATTAATTGTAAATAACTTTGTAAACAACTACAAAAGCTGCAAACTTGCAACTTGAAGGCTGTTTTCGTAACCTCTACTATTGAGTCAGAAATGGAGGATTAATTTTGACCAACAAAGAGGGTGGGGGGAGAGGTTAAGGGCCCAACTTGGACCATTACGTTTGTGTGGAATAAAAGATGGAAATCAATCAAGAAGGTGCTCGAAATGGTGTCCCATCTCATTGCGGCATGCTTGTGCCCGTGACGTTGTGGAATGTAGTACCCATTCGAATGTTGCTGCTGGGATGGCTCTACATGTTGCATGTATCCGTTCCTTTAGGTCTTCGGCTGTTGTTGTGGGGGGTTTCATACACTTGGGCTTTAACGTGGCCCCACAGGAAAAAGTCCAGCGGAGTTAAATCTGGTGATCGAGCAGGCCAAGCCGTTGAGCCAGCTCGACCGATCCACTGTCCTGCATACAAAGCGCCCAACCGCTGTCGCTCAGTTCTACGGAAATGGGGTGGTGCTCCATCAAGTTGGTACCAAATTGCCTGCACCGTCGCTAGTGGCAGGTTGTCCATAACGTCAGTTACAACGTCATCTACAATGAGTTCAAGGTAGCATTCCCCATTTAGAGTTCCATCGTAGAATACTGGGCTAGTGATGTGGCCGTTTAGGATCCCACACCAGACATTAAACCGCCATTGTTCCTGATGTCGGGCTTCTCGCTACCAGTGAGGATTCTCGTCTGCCCAGTAGTACACATTGTGCGTATTCACGATGCCATCCCGTGTGAATTGCGCCTCGTCCGTCCAAAATACATGATTGAAAAATAAAGGGTCAGAAGTAGTTCTTCCCAAGAACCAATCGCAGTACTGCAGACAGGGGTCATAATCTGTTGCTCGCAGCGCCTGATGAAGATGAACATGGTATGGATGGAAACTGTTCCTCTTCAGGACACGTAGGACAGACTGATGACTGATGTCAAGTGCCCTTCCAACTGCACGACTACTGGTATGCGGGTTTTCGGCTACTGCTGCGAGAACAATCACACTATTGTTGTCGTCTGTTGCAATTCGAGGCCGACCTGTTCGAGGACAGGCTACAATGCTGCCCGTTTCCAGAAAACGAGCAAATGTCCTGTTGAACGTTCGTATTGTTGGATGCCTTTGTTGAGGATGACGTTCTGCATAAATTCGAAGAGCTTCACGAACATTTTCGTGGGCCAAACCATAGCACACGATCATGTCCACAAGTTCTGCATTGGCGTAGGCTGCCATCTGAAATTACAGTGTTCTGTGTATCTGGCTGAAATTTGCTAAAGTGCAGTTAATTATTTACTCATCAGCCTAACTGAGAGTAGTTGAAGTACGGCTGAACTGCGCTGAAGTGCAGGTAATTAATGTCTCGTCAGCCTAACTGAGAGTAGTTGAATTATGGCTGAAGTGTGCTGAAGTGTAGTTCTTATTTCTTAATCAGCCTTAGGGATGGGTCATTATTAATGGCGACCGGGAGTGGGGGGGGGGGG
>JAHWFP010029221.1:0-10735 GCA_023313725.1 Lithobius niger
AGCGGACCCTCAAAATATTTGACACCAATTTCCGAACACCCTGTATATGGGTACTCTGGTGATGATTAAGTCAAACCGAGTTTATAATATTTGTTTCTTGCGAGAACATGGGGTCCTATAGGGTCACTAATCCGTAGCCAACTTTAAGAAATCCTGCCCAGGGGTTGATAGCAGGAGGCAGAAGGGTCTAAAATCTCACAAGACCCGAAAGGTCTACCTTTTTCAGTCCAAGTCGGAAAATGGGAATGAACGGTACTGAAATAACCTTTGGCAGCAAGCCATTCAAAGCATGCGCCACGCGATTATTAAAAAAGAACTTTCAACAGTCCAATCTTGAACGGTTTACAACAAGCTTAAGGTGGTGTCCCCGGGTCTTTTCGCATCCGTGAATAGTAAAAAACTGAACCCCATCAATATAGTAAAGATTGTGTAAAAGACCATAAGTCATTGTCAGCCAGTCAAGCGGTGCAGTTGGAGAGAAAGGGTATTCAAGGACCTTAAACGGTTAGGATATGATATGGTGAAAAGACTAGGCAGCAGCTTAGTAAAACGCCGCTGGACCGACTCAATGTGCTCGATGTCCCCAATAAGATGAGGTGACCAGACTGGCGAGGCATACTCCAAGACTTGTCACACATAAAATCCCTAACCAACATAACAATGTCATGTGAACGGAACCCTGTGGGATCACACTTTTTTTTGTTCCTTCGATAGGTTGTGGACTGGTCATTGTCATCTGAGAGCTGGGCTGAAGGAATAATGTGGCAACACACAAACCTATTAATGAAAAGCTACTACAGCAAAAGACAAAAGAGCAGTAAAACTGGATTTTCGGCTTTCATCTCGAACTTGCTAAGAAAGAAAATGGAGTAATAATTTCCGCCAAGCTTTTTTTGGCCGTTTGAAGTCATGGTATTCGCCAAGTTAAAGTGTCACTATCACCGTTTGAAATGCGAATGAAAATACCGTGGCGCCATCTAGCGGCAATGATATTGTTAATCTTTATAGCGTGCTCCCAAGTGCACGAAGACTAACCACATTTTATTCAATAATTTAGGATGTCGTGACTTGTTTGTTTCGTTAAAAGAAATGCCGTTATGCATTCCTTCGCTTGGTACAAGCAAGTGCTAGATGGTACTACATAGCGCTTGATGTTGTCAGATTTCGTCTGCTTTCAATCGGTGATAGTGCCACTTTAATCCAACTGACTAAAACGTTAAATGAAATACTTGAAAATTGTGCAGTGAACAATTTTCAAATTTTATCATTTAACCTTCGAACTCCGTACTCAGTGTGATTAACTTTGCGAAAGAGCTTGGCGTTTGAGTTCACTACTTCAAACGGCCAAAACGGTTGGCGGGAATCCTTAACAATTAACAAGTTTTGTTTTGGGAAGATATTATTGAAGCAAAATTTACGTTTCCCCGAACTCTCAAGCCAGCAAAACTTCATTATTAACCACATGGAAGAATTTATTTTCATGAAATAATGTTATTCACATTTTTTTTTTCAACAAGAAAACGTTGAAACAAATTTCTCAGAAGCTGTCTCAGCAATCAGTAATACAATACTGACTTTTATGTTGTCCGGCGACCAACGTTCCCCGATCAATCGAAATTTCAGCCTTTTATGTCGCATTGTTATTTTAACTCAGAAGCCTGAAAACCTGTTATATTTGGATTGCTTTAGACTTGTATGGGAGTATGTGGCTGTGGGCCGAGGCTCCCGAATAAATACATTCATTCATTCAAGCCTGAAAACAGCCAAATTGTCTGAGCTGTAAAAGACAAAACTTTATTACTAGTGGCAGGGCCTCCTACAATAAGGCCGCACCAGACCACACCAAAAATTCGACTAAAATATACCACAAAGAAAGAGGGAAGTTTTAAAAGTCAGCGGCTTGCGACTCGCTTGCAAGCGGAAACGCTGCCCGTTTGTTATTTCAATGGGAAAGCGTTCCCCGCTGCCAAGCGACTCGCAAGCCGTGGACTTTTAAGACTTCCCTAAGAGGAGCAGCTTTCGTAAGTGCTGCCATCTTAAAACCAACTAGTGCATTTGAGAACTAAACGACGACGCTCTTGAAGTCTGCCAAGAGATGGCAAGACTTAGCTACCTGTAGCGCTACAGGGGAGTTTTTAAAGTCAGCGGCTTGCGACTCGCTTCCAAGCGGAAACGCTACCCATTTGTTATTTCAATTGGAAAGCGTTCCCCGCGGCCAAGCGACTCGCAAGCCGCTGACTTAAAAAACATCCCTTACTATCTGTGGTTCCTTTTTGTGTATCTGTGGTTCCTTTTTGTGTGTGAAGGCAAAGATGTTTCGGCCTGTAGGATGTTAGGAGGCTCTGCTAGTGGCGTGGCGATCGCCATCTCATATGTATTTTATCTGGATAGGTGACGGTGTCTTGGTAGCCGATACACTAGCGTGTTTTACTGTAATTTCTGCATGAGATTACCAAATAAAAAAAAAATAAAATGAAAACGTTAGTAAATCAAACCACATCCAACATGATTTAAAGAGAAAGAAAAAAATTGTGACTAACCCCTAAAACGACATCACACGTATGATCACGACTTATTTTCCTGTGTCTGGAATCGGTTTTGCCTTGGGGGAAAGCGAAGGAGGTGGTCTCTTTCCTCCAGGGGTTTAGCAAAACAAGAATATGGTGCGCGATTAACGTGAAACTGTGTCTGCGTAAACGGGATTGTCGTTATGTGCAAATGTTGACTTTACACCACATTCGTGTTTCGCTAAATTGCTCGATGGAAAAGAAACATACGGCCTGCTAGGTACCAATTCAGACAATGCAAGCGCTGCAAGCAATAGCAATATTTTTCACGAATGCCCTTCATGATTTTCGTGTCGCATCCAGACCACATTCATACATTTCGGTGGTTGTGCACCCAATCCACTACTCCGGCTTCTAAGAATTTTTACTCTGAGGCTCACGATTCCTCTTGCGCATTAAACGCTCAGTACTTTCAGTTATTTTTTTTTCCGAAAAGGGCACAAAAAAATTATAGCTTGCGGGATAGCGTGATTTCCCCTTTAATGGTAATTACGCAGCGGTCACGACCTGGAGCGTTTTTAACAACAGCTCATTCTAATAATTTTGTGCAATCATAGGTGGCGCTGCTAGGAACGAGGAACGCAGCCGCAGAAAAGAGGAGGTTTACATCTAGCTAGACACGAATTGGTAACCCAGCTTACCAGAGAGAGAGAGTGTGGTTGGTTCTTCGTGTGCTGGAATTACTAAACAGCCAAAATGGTAAGAATGGGAAGTCGGGCTGAAAGGGTTATCGAATCGCAAACGATCCTATGGCCACATATAAGGCTTAAAGGGGTGAACTTCGCATCAATCTTAGTGGTGTTTGCATGTGTGTTGCCCTCTGCCAGTTTCACGTCGAACTAAAATTAGGCTTATTTGGGGTTTGGTCTAGCTAAGCTAAAGTTGGATCCTAGGATGTGTGTGTTTGTGTGTGACGCTTTCTTGCTGTTTTGTGGGATCGTCGACTTTGATTACCATACGTCAATGTGGCTTACTGCGTAAAGCCGCGGAACGTTCGCCCCTAAACCGAGACGGTTTCAATAACAATTTTTTTTTTAGGGCTGGGCCCATAACTAGATTGCTGCTTTATGGGTTTTGAGCGGCGGCTGCACCGGCACGTAACTCTTATTAAAATGAGGTCATACCAATATAATGATGATAACCCCGTTGTAATAATGCTGGCTGCTGCTAGACTAACGTCTAAGCCTGGACTTGTCGTAGCTGATAAAATTAAGTTAAAATGAAAGACTGAAATATAGGCTATTAGCGACCCCCCGACGTCGTAAAACCTTGCATCTGACCTTTTAAACATTTCTTGAGTTACGGCATGTCAGGGAAAGGCGTTTTTTAAGATTTATGTATTGCCGTAAGATGCAAGTGGAGGGCTTGCATAATTACATGCTGCTACGCAATATTAAACTGCCTGAAGCTGCGAGGCCTCTTTGAGCAGCTATGTCCCAAATTTCAAAGACTTGATTAAGAAAAAAATTTCAAGTTCAGTGTTTATACATTATTAATACCATCTGCGAGCGAGGGCTATCATCAGCAATGCTGGCATATTCTGCAAAATTGAGTAACGGAAGTCTCCCACGGGTACATGCTGACAAAATTGCCTTCCTTAGATGGGTTACTAGCTAGTAGAAGTAAATTATTGTCGCTACTGTGTTGTGGAATAAAAGTTTCTTTTAGAAAGGGTTTGCTTTCATACCTAGGTCTATCTACTATAAATGAATGGGTGTGTCGTGAGGGGTGCGCCGAATACATAATCCCGAATACTCAACTTGCCGAACACTCGGGGGCTGATTACCCACGAAGCAGTTGCCTTAGGTCCCTGCTTAAGTATGGGCCCAAACTGGACCCCCATCAATTCCCTTCTCATCATTATGAAAAAAATATTTTGTACTGTTCCCTGTTCATAACTGTTGAATTTAACTATTGTTTTGTAGCAATTTTATTAAGAAAACTGTTTTATTTTTTCCGTCTACACTCCTATAGTTTCCTTCCTCCTGGAGACAAATAAAGCTGCATCGCTTCTGCAGCTTCCTGTTTTTCGCATTCACAAAACTCTTACCTTGGGCCGATGGCCCTGCTAACTGGGTTTCGTATTAGGGTGAGGAAAGGGCCGCTAGGAGGGCCATATTACAGTGAGGCTCCATAGGAGGGCTCATATTAGGGTGAGGAGGAAAGGGGCCCATCTTTAAATTTATGCCTCAGGGCCACAGCATGGGTTACTAAGCCCCTGCAAATATCAAATAGACCAAATAGTTAACTGCCGTATGTCAGTTTCAAATACCGAACCGTCTTCACTGAACAATTGACATATTTGGCCGAATATTGGCAAAGATATTCATATAAACATTAAAATGTCGCATGCTTATAATTAGTGTTGGGCGTAAACCTCTTCTCGTGCTGTTACCACTACCAAAAATGCAATACTGGTAGTTTTAATATGAAAAAATGCAATTTATTCAAAGAGCTGTGATCTTATGTCATGCACCCTGAAAAAATACAGTAAAATTATAACAATAGCTCATTTAGTCCTTTTGTTGTAGGGCCCAAAGTAGTGTGAGCAGTTGGCTTGCAGGTCATTTGGCTCAATAAAATTCAAATTCAAATGCAGTGCAACAATGGTAAAGATAGATTGATTTATTGGGGAAAATTGGTTCTGAACCACGCATTCTGCAATAGTCCAGTCAAATCGGCCTACTTTTAGGCATTTGTGGGAACAAATTTTCCAATTAAGCTGAAAATTTGTACATAGCCCCTATACGTCATACTAACCAACATACTAAAACTCCCCAACAGTCTGAGTTGAACTTTCGCCGCCATCTTGGAAAAATGACCAAAATCACTTCCGGTTTACGGTTTTCGTCCATTGTCTTGTCTCCCTTTAACTTTACAGCAATAATGCATAAAACCAATGTTGTAGAGCATAAAATTCCTACATCTGGTGAAAAATTCGAAAATAATTAATGGTTACATTGTACACAGCCCTACTCTCATGTTATCACTTTTCTCTCGTCACGGTTTTAAATTGAAGACAGCGGCGTAAGGATCGGGTTAACGTCAATATATGGCGGAATATGAATTGAAGATAAATAAAGCTACCTATGCCACAAACCGCATGCGTTTATCTCAACTAGTTGGCAGGTTATCACGACATATCAAAAACCAAAACTGGTAAAAGGGGCCGCCAAGTTCCGAATGGATTGGCCCTTCAAAGGAGTGATACCAACACACCAAAACATTCGTCAAGTTAATCGCACCGCTTAATAGTTCGAAGGTTAAATGAAAACTAGAACATTGCTACTTTCGGTAGGCTCAACGTTCAAGTTTTCATGTAACGTCCGAAGTATTATTCGGAGCGATTAAGTTGGCGAATGTTTTGGTGTGTTGATATCACTCCTTTGAAGGGCCGAACCATTCAGAACTTGGCGGCCCCTTTTACCAGTTTTGGTTTTTGATATGATACTCCTTTTTTTAAATTGTGAATTGGCTCAACTCCACTACTGTACACATGTGTACTATAAAGTGCCACGTCAACAAGAAATTGGTTTTCAACAATTTGCTACTACATTTTGCCTATAGGCCGAACCATTCTCAACTTGGTCACCTCTTTATGGGTTTTTGATTTGGTTTTATTTTGTTGTAATTTGTTTTATTTAGTTAGTTTTGGTGTATTGATATCACTCTTTTGAAGGGCTGAATCACCCTCAACTTAGTGGCCTCTTTACCGTTTTTGGCTTTGTTTATTTTGCTTTGTTTTTACAGTTGGTTTATTTTTCATGAATTCGACATGAATACAATTTCTTTGCAACGTTGTTTAGATACAACGTTGTTATGATGCACTAGTGTGTGTCTAGGCACGTACGTCAGTATCCACGTTCTCATTGTCCGAACTTTGGCCATCCAATGAGAGACGATGCCGACAATACTAACAATGGTTATAACAATATTTCGTACTTACGCGCCGTCCCACGCCATCCCTGTTACGCCCCAGGTTCCTAACCATAAAAGGTATGCAGTTCGTATTGTACTGCACCCATTCGTCCAATTTCATAGCTGGAAGCCTCCCCGTTATCTCGGTATTGATGAATAATCACCCTGTGGAATTTAACATGGGGATGCGCGAATTAGCTAGCTAGTTAACACATTTACAACGTTATTGAGGGTCAGATTTTGCATTGAAAGCAGCTTAGCTGGCATTCCTACACGAGTTAATTTTTGTCAGGTGGGTCATTGCTCTCGATTTCAACACAATTTAAGCTTTTGTACCGCAGTATTATTTTTCCCCTAAGTACCTGAAATGTGCCCAACTATGCTTCAAGATATAAGACACTGACACTTATGGCTGCGCTACAATGGTTTACAACCTCGACAATATAACTGATGTAATGTTTGTTGTGATGATTGTTGCCTAACTTAGCGCGACACACTAGCGTGTGTCTAGATTTCTGTAATTTGTTGCATATACAATTAAACTTTTATAACAATAGACCAAGGTCTTTATAAACAATCATTTTGTATGCGTTGTTGTTGTTGGGTTGTTGTTGGTTAAGTTAGCAGTAAGTAGAGTGAGTCCATGACGTTGGGGTCTGTAGTACATACTCAAGTAATAAAGTAATAATAATAATTATCACTCTTGATTTCCACTCTTGTATTATTATTATTATTATTGTGATGTAATGGGGTATTGTTGTAGCAATGTTTTAAAAACTAACACATGTTTTAAAATTTGTTATGTCAGAAAATGTGGCAAGTTACCTTTTAGTTAAATCCTCATTTAGTCTGGTCAGTCTTTGGTTTTACCCTGACAAAATTATAACAAAAGCAATACCTTCGCAGGTAGTCCAAATAGTGTTTTATAAAAGACTTCCAAAATCTACGAAAATCTAGCCACGAAAACATTGCTAAAGGGGGTGAAATGCTTCCTGAAAAGTTTTTCGGTGTAACTCCTTAAATCGTCAACAAATCGAAAGGATAATGTTAAAACAAAACCTTTCAGCACACAATTCTGGACAGGAAAGGTGATATACAGCTTTTATGTAAACGGAACCATTGAACCCCGAGAATGCGTTGTATCACCCTTAATATGGAGGAGTGCTCCTTTTCGGTTTCAAAGTGCTCTTGTGAGCTCTCAGTTAGCCCAAAAGGGACATTCTTATAATATTCTGAAATGTGGGAATCTCTTCTTTCCATCAATTCTAATTAAAATTGTTGAGGTTACCGCCTCATTTGTAAGTACCGAAGACTGTGGTGCTGAGCTTAAGGGGTCGGACGAATAGTGAAAAAACATTTGAATATTCTTCAACAAAATAGGCGAATATTCGTTCAAAATTTTTTTCCATGTTAATCTGCTTTCTTTTTGACGAAACGGGATTTGGCAAAATGGGACATAACCATTGAGCAATCCAAAATGCATGGATCATTCCCACTACAGATGGTTGGGAAGGGAAGGGAGCATTGCGCCGACTGGCTGGGATTTGAGAAGCCATCACAAGAAAAAATAACACCAACACCACAAATTTGAAACACTGTTCCTTGAATTTTACGTGGAAAATTGATTGTGGAAGAAAAAGATGTTATAAATTCTTCTACAAACTTCGTCCACCTTCTTCAGGTTAGTGCAAAAAAAGCAGATAACGTCATTGGATGGAATAACACCTCTACCCTGCTATTCTCCAATTCTCTCCAAGAATCACACCTTCGTGGATTGGAATCGATTGCCGCTAACAAATTCGGAGCCAACATCATGGCACTGATAAACATTTGCAGCCCTGTCTATCTGCACATCACTAGTTGGTCCGACCCGACGTAACTGACAAACTCAATCGACTGTGGCAAGCGATACTTAAATGGAGTAGGCTATAGAGTCAGTGGGCGAGACATCGAAGCGGCAGTTTCGAATTCTGACTGACTGACTTTATGTAATCTCTACGTTCTTGTATTAACCTTCTGAAGAAGGTGGACGAAGTTTTTAGAAGAGTTCATAACATCTTTTTCTTCCACAATCAATTTTCCACCGAAAATTCAAGGAACAGTGTTTCAAATTTGTGGTGTTTGTGTTATTGTTTCCTATGATGTCGTCTGCTAACCACAGGAGAACTTAAAAACCAACTCAAAAATGAAAAAAAAAAAATCTAAAACCACACAACTTTTTATTTTGCGATTATTCGAATATGCTCTTAAGGAACGAATCTTTATCCGTCCCCTACTAAGATTGGTACCGGCACCGGCTAAAAAATTTCTGGTACCGCCCAACACTACTTTTAATACTGTATAAAACTTATGTTGGATGTATATCAAGTTTTTGATATGTCACAATTTTTTTTAACCGGACAGCCATAACCTTGTGTGTATTTTCAGAGTGCAGACTATTTATGTTAGCATTAAAAATGATTAGGCTGTAGTGAGTTTATTTTAGTATACTTAACAAAAAAAATCCTTAAGGAAATTGGGATGCAACAATTTCTTTAATTATACATTTTAAGTTTTCAGCATTTGCAGTTTTATTTGTTTATTTCCAATCTACTGATCATCGAAACCACTTGATGCTTCAAAACAACATTGTGAAGTACATAACAGATTTTGACTATAAATCTTTGAAGGAATGAGGATTCCCTAACTTGGACTTCCCCCACTTTTAGGTTGTTTCAGTATTACCCCATGAGACTTCTGCTTTGATAGTCTAATTTTGCCTATTTTTGGAAATAGTTTAAAAATAATATACGTAGTGTGAGATTGGACAAATATTTAGTCAATATTAACTAATCTTATTAGAATTTTAGCAAGCTGAAGATCGGCTATTAAAGCAAAACTTTAATCTGGTCTTGGTGATTGATGATATATATCAAGAAATGTATCAATGGATAAATATATCAAGAAATATGTCAACCAACCCTGCCGAATACTGAATTATTGGACCTTAGCCGAATGCGCTGTCTAATGCCAGTAAATTTAACATATGATTAAAATGTGTGATCATAATGATTAAAGTTAGACACATTAGTTGACCAGGTTTTATGATAGAATTGTTAAAAAAAACTAACACCTTATTCCACCAATCAAGGAAAACAGTCAGTATACTGTCAATCCTTTGAATTTTTGGAGAAGCAAAGTTCTCCTTCAGAAAAATCTCTCGAAACTAGTAAATGACTTTCTCACAAATACTGTGTGTCAACCATGTGAGAAAGTCGTTTTGCTACGTATTTCTGAAGGAGAATGTTTCTTCTCTGAAATGCAAACGATTGACAGTATACTGGACTGTGTTTTTGGAGAAAGTGTTCGTTTCTATTAGCCGTTTCGGAAATATCCACTACCGGTAAATTCTTCCATTCAGTTATCAGTTCCTGTAATGCTTCTTTCCTTTTTGGTTTCTTATTTCGCTTGATCCAACCTAGGGCTGGGATCGGTTACACGGTTAACCGGAAACCGTTCCACGTTCGGTTACACGGATTATAAAACCCATATCCGAAAAACGTTTGATGCGGGCACCATTCAAAACACGCGCCAAAAAATAGCCAAGTGGCATCATTTAGGCCTACTAATCAAACATTCAAAATCAGTGAAAGTAGAAAAACGGGGTGGGTAGGGGGCAAATTATTTACAAATAATCCACGTGGGCTTGTTGTCCCATCGAAGCTGCTTACTTTCTTTGAAATAAACTAGTGATCGTCAGCGCGTACACGAGGCAGTTAAATACAAGCTGGCCAGCATCTGCCCTCCCCGCGTCGTGGAGAAGTGGACTCGTCTATACCTAGCGCGAGCGGCAGGGAAGCGACGTCATAACACGTAAACGAAATGCGTTGCTACCCGTAAACGCAAACATGCTAATTTTTCTGGCTCATAATTTGAAATGAATGGAACATTAATAACAAAAACGTTGTGTTAAATTTTGTTTTGTCTTTGGCTTACATTGTCGTAAATAGGCCTAAGCCATCGTGTCGAAATTTTAAAGCTACATAAAGTCAAAGTTCTTGATAAAGTAAATACTTAATCAAGTTCAACTTTCTTCTAGTTTAAATCCCAAAATGCAACATTTAGTCAATAATTGTGCTTGTCTTACCAAGGCCTAAATCATATTTTTTTTCAGCTTGTTTTTTAATAATATATTACGCAGGTGTGACATTTTTTTGGGGGGGGGGCTGAAAACGTAAAAACGGTTTTTGTGTTACCGACCGAAAAAAAAA
>JAHWFP010029221.1:10745-48269 GCA_023313725.1 Lithobius niger
GCACTCAACACGAAGACATTCGCAGACGCAGGAATCAACTCTTCCTTCCAGTGGACCCCCAAACTGGCGAAACAACAACCGCCATGGTGTCGCGCTTGATCAAGAAAACAATCGAAGCAGCTTGACAAGCACGGATTGAGTAAGAGCATGAGGATAGCGGCGCACGAAGTACGAGCAATCTCCATATCTTGGGCCCACCACACTGCCACACCAATCGAAGACATCCTAGCAGCAGCATCGTGGCGCCACCAATCCACCTTCACGTCCCACTACCTAAGGACATGACGAAGGACGAATCCAGACTACACCAGCTGGGACCGATCGTCGCAACCAGAACTGTGGTCAAACCCCCCTTAAGCACTCAGAACGAAGCAGAAGCAAGATCCATCCAGCTAGAAGCAAGACCCTCAAACAACGGTCCTTTTCAGGGCCACCAATTCCCACGAAAGAGACCAAATTCCTGTTTAGCCCAATTTGTTCTGAATAAAGTGCGAATTTTTCTCTTGCAGATAAAAAAATTTATGGGGGAAAGCCTGCTTGCATCCCGGGGCGCTCGTACATACGGTGCCCGCCACCAACTTTGACGAGGTCAACTGGTAATGCTAAAATTACCAGGTTAAGATGTTTTGGCAATAAAGAACATTTTGCCGGCCCCCCAGTCTGGCCGGCTAAAAATGGTTTCTTTTTGCCTAAAACGTGCTTAACCTTAACTCCCGCCCTGCCTCCCCTCTCGAGTCACCGCCTGACACATTGAGAGTAAAATGAATGCCGATAGCGTGCGCGCTGTCGCTTTTATATGGGAGGACCGTGCCGCGCAGGCGCGGTGGGCTATGCCCAGTCGGGGCACTACACTTCTACCTAGCCCGGACAGAACCAACCTACCTAGAGGCAGAACCAACTCTTTCTTCCCGTCGACCTCCAGAACGGCGAAACCTCAGCTGCTATGGTGTCACGCTGGATAAGGAAGACAATTGAAGCAGCTTATGATAAACAAAACGTGAGCATGAAGGTGACGGCACATGAGGTAACAGCAATCTCCACATCATGGGCCCACCACAACGCAACCCCAATCGAAGAAATTCTGGCAGCAGCATCTTGGCGCCACCAATCAACCTTCACCTCCCACTACCTGAGAGATATGTCAAGAGAAGAATCTGGACTTCACCGTCTGGGACCAATCGTCGCAGCCAGGACTGTGGTCAAGCCTCTTAAGCACTCAGAACGAAGCAGAAGCACGCCATCCGTGAAGGAAGCAAGCCATCCAGATGGAAGCAAGACCCACAAACGGCCCTTTTCAGGACCACCAATCCCTACGAAAGAGATCAGAGTTCCTATTTACACTGTTCTGAATAAAATGCAATTTTTTCTCTTCCAGATAAAAAATTTTGGGGACTAGCCCTGCTTGCATCCCGGGGTGCCCGTCCACCAATTTTGACGAGGTCAAATGATAATGCTAAAATTATCAGGTTAATATGTTTTGGCAATAAAGAAAGAACATTTTGCCGGTCCCCAGCCAGGCCGGCTAAAAATGGTTTCTTTTTGTCTAAAACATACTTAACCCTTTCCTTCACATATATGCTTTTCTACGCTTCTACAGGATTCACACACATACGCATTTTTACGCGTTTCGTGTATCTCGCACTTCAAATTACTGAGACATATTTATTAAGCAATTTATTACATTTTTTAAGTAGTGGTATTGAAGCTGACTGGATGTGTTAGAATTAAAAATAAAAACTTGCGAACAGTTAAAAAGTTACAGCTTAATTGTCAACTGTGATGCACAATTGTGGAGAAACTGGTAATTTTCACGAGGAAACGGGAATGAAAGTTCTCGTAAATGTCCGTGAAGTAAAGGGTTAAGCTTACTCCCGCCCTGCCTCCCCTCTCGAGTCACCGCCTGACATATTGAAAGTAAAATGAAAGCCGAAAGCGTCCACGCTCTCGCTTTTATAAGGGAGGACTGTATCACGCATGCGCAGTGGGATATGCAAACAGGCGTCTGCGCACCGGAAGAAACCTCCAGGAGAACATCACATTTGGGAAATGTAATGCTAAAATTATCAGGTTAAGTATGTTGTAGGCAAAAAGAAACCATTTTTAGCCGGCCTGGCTGGGGACTGGCAAAATGTTCTTTTTCTGTAGAAACATTAACAAAGCTTCATACATTTGACAAAACAATTTTGAATCCAACCCAATTCAGAGCAATATTAGGCCTAACGATCAATCGTTTACGTGCATGATCTGGATTCAGTCTAACAAAAACACAATGCCTTTATTCTCATTTATTCACAAACTTAGTTCCTTCCAGTATGTAACATAATTCAAAGTTAAAACTAAGTTCTGACCATCACCAACCTTCAAAACAATAACACGATTCACGATTGCAAAGCACATGTGTTGACACCATTTTCCGGAAGTTGGTCGACATTTTCTGTTCTTCCTTGCTTCCTGCCTTCCTGGAGAGAGTAATCCACACCATAACTTCCGGTATGGATTACCAACTCCAGGAAAGCAGGAAGAACAAAAAACAATGTCAACCAACTTCCCGGAAATGGTGTCAAACACGTGTGCTTTGCAATTGTGAATCGCGTTGTCGTTTTGAAGGTTGGTGCACAGATTAAAGTACTCTCTCTCTCACAGAAACGACACTCGTAACTCAGCCAGCACTTCAAAAATGGAGCCTCGTTTCAGTAATGCATCGGCGCCGATTACTTATGGCCTCACACTTTATTCACCAGATGTCACTAGCAGATAGCGAAACTGAAACCCATAAACCACCATTTCATTTCTCGTGAGGTGGCTGTTCTCACAGCGCATGCGTGCATGTTTTCTGCGATAGTCGTTCTATTTATAAGTTTCCCTCGCGTGCTGGCGAATCAAGTGCGAAGCATGCCTCAGCAGAAAAAAAAGAGGCACCACTTCACTTGCGAGTGTCGTATCTGTAAGAGGGAGAGTTTTTTAATCTGTGGGTTGGTGATGGTTAGAAACTAGTTTTAACTTTGAATTATGTTAGGTATTGGAAGGAGGACGATCTAATAAACTAAATTTGTGAATAAATTGGAATAAAGGCATTGTTTTTGCTTGACTGAACCCATATCATGCATGTCAATGATCAATCCCATAGGTCTAATCTTGTTTACGATCTCGATCTGCTCACGTTACTGAAAGTTTGTATGGTTAGAAACTCGTTTTAGCTTCGAATTATGTTGAATTTTGGAGGAGTGACCATACAATAACCTAAATTTGTGAATAAATTATTATTTATTTCACAATCGGACCACAAAATGATCCACACATATATCAATAAATGTAAGTTTAACTGGCCTTAGCCATACAAATAATCTGGCAATAGGCAAACCCAGCCAAAGCTAGCAAAAAAAACAAAACTGTGTTTGCCGTGAACTACATTGTGTCCCCATAACAACACGGAATGCCACACATTCATGGTACTCCCTCTTTGACCAGCAAAGTGGGTAATCGTGTGTACAAGAGTGTTGGTGGACGCCAGCACCCCTGAGCGGAAGCCCCAAACTGCCTTCCTCCTGATAGCAGTAGCCGACACAAGATTGTTCTCCACCAGCAGTTGACTGGCGCTTGACCATGCTGGCCGACCATGGACCCGTCTCACGGCATTATTGTAGCAAACACGAAGCTTGTTCATGCTGGCTTTTCTGTAGTCAATCCACAAGCTGCACGTGTACAGGCTGGCACAGTAAGGCGGTTCTTAAACAAATCTGTCACAAGTGCCAAATTTAGCTGCAAGAGTTGCTCCCAGCAATGCACAATGCACGACACTGCCAGTGAATGTCCGCGTCATCACGTAGGTCCTCACTGAGATCAAATGAGATCAAAGACATTGTGGTAATGCTACATTGAATCCAGATCACGTAAACGAAAATATGCATAGTCACCGCCTTTTCTGTGGTAGAAACCTCCCTCCCTGGACAGAAGTTTGTTTAGAAAATAGATAATACTTGTTTTTAACGCCCACCACCCAATTTTAGACAAATTAATTTTACAAGCCCATGGGCGTTTAACATACGATTTACGGTATACTAGGAGTCTGGGGACACGTAGTAATGCTAGTTTATATGACCTTGGCATGGTCCTTCAAGTTACATCACGATGCTAAATTTTTATCTATATGTCATAGAATAATGGTTTAAATTGGAAAGTTGTAGAGAACTGTAAGCCAATGCCAAAGCAAAAAATGGAATGAAAATCGGACCATTAGGGTAGGAGTTACCCTTCAGACAAGTTAGTTCTAATAGCTTCATAATGTCCAGCAGAGAAGGCACCGTACCAAACAAAAGTATCTCAGTATCGCACTGGACATCACGAAGACATGTTGTGAAGCTATTAAGACTAACTTGTGTGAAGGATAACTCTACCCTCATGGTCCGATTTTCATTGTTTTTTTGCTTTACCAATGGCGTACTGTTCTCTACAACTTTCCAATTTACACCACTATTGTACGACGTGTAGTTCAAAATTTATTATCGTGGTAACCTTGACGGACGATTCCAAGGTCATTTACGCTAGCGTCACAACATGTCTCCCGACCCATAGTATCTGTATGTACATTTTCGTGGTTCTTAGTAAGTTTGGAATGGCAGTAGGCTTCTCCAGATCTTTTCATCACCCTGTATATTTAACCTTTTTTTAATAAAGTGCTAATTTGAGTTTTTTGGGGCTAGGGAACTCGTCAGATGGCGTCCACTGCCATTTTTGACGAGGTCTGGTAATGTATATTGTCGCGTGTATATTTTCATTGGTAATAGAAAGAGAGACTTGCCATCCCACACCGGCTAAATTCTGTTTCAATTGCTAATAACCAAAATATACTTTACTGGTATACTGTACCTCCCCTCTCGAGTCACGACCATGACATGTCGCAAGGAATAAAAGGTGGCCACTTTTGCCCCCTGAGCTCTTTTATAGGAAAGAAGCACGCATGCATACTTCAGGTTAGGGAGCTGGCTTGATTTAGACAAATCAATCTCAAGTGGAAAGTAACATTCGAGAATAAGAATACTAAATTTGCAGGTAATGTATATTTTCGTTATTAGCAATAGAAATAGAATTTAGCCGGTGTGGACCGACAATTCATTTTTGTTTTGTTTTTTGGTTATATACCCCCTGGACTGTGTGTTGTGTCATATGTAAATTGTTTGCATTTGTGTGCTTTTCTGGCATTATCATTCTGTGGAGGCTAGGCACATGATGGCCATACTGCGGGGGGCATATATAGCAAATGATTATTTTAAAGTTTTAAAGTTTTGCTGTCCGTCTGCTCGGTGGGCTTTCTCTCATGGTCTTCCTAGTCTGGGCCTGTCCAGACACCTCCAGAATACCGGGCAAGCCAATCCGACAATTTATGATGGGATTAGTTTTTATAGTGATTTTGTAATATAAATTAAGTGGATGAATTTATTTGTAATGTGGTTCTGATTTTTTTCTTCTTCTTTTTGTAGAGTTTATTCAAGGTGTGTCACAGTTCAGTGTGAAAGGTGACAAGGAATCCAAGTTGAGATGTAAGTTTTAATGCATTAGAAAGTCTTGTTCGACATGAGTGATTTAGTGTGTGGTAGAGTGGTCATGTCGCATACGTGGGTTGTGAAAATTCTGCATTTAGTAACTGATTACAGCAGAGCAGGGTGATATTTTGCCTAATAAGACAAATTTTGAATGTTAAGCAGACAAACATAATTGAGGTTTCCACTGTTTACTACAGGGATGAGATTCTTCCTCTTTTAGTTAAATTTACCTTTTTTTTTTTTTTTTAGCCTTGCAAACCACCTAAAATACATTAAAATAACCCAAAAAACCTACAAATTAACCTGTTGACTTGCCTTTTCCTGTTTTACACTGATGAGTAAGGCTGTACCGAACCGAACGAACAGAGTCCGGAGTTTGGTCTTTCAAACGCAAAATACCAAACCGAACATATTTTCACTTCTAATCGACGGATTTTGATGTTTGAATACACCATTTTGAAGGTTTTTTCGCCAGCTTTCTGTTGGTTTAAACCACAAGTTCCTAACTCTAACGTTTCTGACGTTTTAAGGGAAAATGTAAATGTAGTAGAGATTTTTTTTATGTTTAAATGGAGTTTTGACATCTATGGACTTACAAGTCCATGTGAAAATACTTCCATTTGTTAAGAAACTTGGGCTTTGGTGAATCTTTGTGAACTGTGTCCTTTTAGATTTAGTTTAAGATAGATCGGTTTGGTACATTTTAGTTTGGTTCGGAAGTGTTCTGTGTTTGGCTTATTTAAGGTTTGTTCGGTTTGGTTCGGTTCGGCTGAAAAATTATCGTTCGATACAGCCTTACTGAGTGACTCAACCGTAACTTGCTGTTCATTTTTCTTATCAGCCGTACCGCAATCGTGAATTATTAATGTAAAATACAAAGCAAATACAAATACAAATTTTAATGTGTAACTGATGCCGATTTGTAGGCTAATAAAGAATGGAATAGTAAGCAGCTCTCTCCTGCATTTTTTCCAAACTGCTGCCTACTGTCTTATCTTCAATTTATAGATTTTGAACCAGTTCATAGAGAACAAATGTTTCAAGATGGAGACTGTCCTCAATAAACTCGTATGAAAGCTGATGAATACACCATATCAATCGACCTAGAAGACTTGTGACAATACCTGTGACCAGCAGACGCCCTCAAGGTGTAAAAGCCTCAGATGGCAAGGCAGCTAGTCGCAACACATCGATAACTTTTAAGAAATGCTCTTAATTAAAACTTATAAAAGACTTATTATATAAAATACTTAATATACTTGTATACTTATAAATACTTATATACTTATATTACTTAAAATACTTTATACTTACTTATAAAACTTATTATATACTTGTATGCAAAGCTACGTCTTGCGCACTGTACTTCCCTAATAGATCTGTTAACAACCATTCAGATCTTCCAAGCTACATGAGGCATCTTCTGGATCCCAAGCGTGGGCGATCGATGCTCTTAACATCATGGAACAAGTTGTTCGCAAACATCTTCTCTCCTTACCTCCTTCTGTCACTAATACTGAAGAAGATGGCTAAGACGGAAGGAATGTTTATTCCGATAGCATCGGATTGGCCATCTCAACCGTGGTTTGTACCCCTATTAAACTTCCTCCTCGACGTTCCAAGAAGATTTCGCGTAAAAGATCTAACTCAAAAAAGAGAAAGGATAGTCAACCGTCCCCGTCAGTCCTACAAACTTCCATCCTGGCTACTGTCGTCCAGCTTCTTCAGATGTCATTCTGAACAGGTTAGGTTGTCAACCGCATCGTCAGCTGTTTCAGGGGTAGCACTCGGTAGCACTCGGAAGATCTACGATGGCTACTTGGTGCAGTGGGAAAAAAATGAAATCCCTTGGCTCCAACTACAGGTGAACGTACCGAATTCTTCAATGGCCTCTTAAAGTCTTATTTAAATGTGTCGGCAATGAATTCCGTCTTCCGAGCTGCTGGCTACACTCCAGTTTTAAAACACTTTAAGATCTCTCACTTGATTTTGGTATGTAAAGGCCCATCACGGGAGAATTATTCCTTCAATGGGTCCTCCCACTTCTCTTTGCAAGCCTTCTTAAAAAGCCTTATGAGGCTCTAAGTGAATGAACCGTAGGCCTTCTAACGAGGAAGACTGTCTTCTTACTTAACCTGAAATAAGGAAATCTAAACTCTAAACATGGACGAAGTTTTGGACCGTTTTCAGCTTCCGTGACTTTGTCCTGGGCCCTGTTGCAAAACTAACTTTTCACTCAGACCCTGTAGCTGTCTTTGTTTCTGCTTTCTCCGACAATTATTGTTCCTGTTGCTTTGTCTCCCTTTGGTAAATAAGTGAGACTGGTTAAAGTATAAATATTCCAGTGAAACTTTAGGATGCGTGCATTTTATTTCCTTTTGACCAAGTTTGTAAAAATACGAATAATAGGCTAGACATTTATCGTTTGCTTAAAAAAAGAACCATTAACCATTAACCATTGTGAAAAAGGCTACAGAAAGTGTTTTCATATTGCTTTCAGAAGTTTTTTCAGAAATAAAACTGACCAATATTTTTAAATTTCGGTTTTTATTAAATGTTAATCGGCACAACTCTACTTTTGATTATGTTCCCAATGGGGCATCAATATTAAATTAGTATGTAGGCTAGTGCTATTTTCTGCCCCTCCCCGTGTCTGAATTTGTACATGCATTTTTTTGCACCTAATACTGTACCATTTTACTCTTATCATTCTTGCTTGTATTTGTAACCAATAATTTCCACCAAGTTAACAATATTAAGAAAGAGTATACTGAAGAAAACTTATCAATTATGTGTTAAATAAAATAATGTAGATAATTTTGCTACGTACCATACTTTTCACCCCTTTTCCCTTGTAACAATTTGTATCATATATAATGCCACAATAAAATTGTTACAGTAACTTGTTTCTAACGCGATTGTGTGTCCAATTGTTGTGCGAGTGACTCGTAAGTAAAAATCTTGTGTAATTGCTTTATAACTGGGAAAAAATAGTTGACTCAAATTACGTGCGAGGAGTTTACGTAATCTGTGAGTAGGGGAAGTATGGGCGATAAGGAAATTTCGACCGTGCAATTTTTGTAATAAGTTGCTTTGTGAGATTGTGTAGGGTTTTGGGGGAGGAAGGAATGGGCCTAAACATGAAAAAAGTTAAGCGAATATTCAAAAAATTCTATTGTAAATATTCGAATGCATTTTTTTGCCTGTTTGTCATTGTAGCTCACATGTTCAAATATTTTTTGCAGTTGCCTTTCGTATTTATGACATGGATAATGACGGTTTTATCTCGAATGGTGAACTGTTCCAAGTTTTGAAAATGATGGTGGGTAACAATTTGAAAGACACTCAGTTACAACAGATTGTTGACAAAACAATTCTATTTGCCGATAAAGACGAAGATGGAAAAATATCCTTCGAAGAGTTTTGTGCAGTAAGTTAAACACTACTTTGATTATCTTTAATCTATGTGACTATTAAGTATTAATGTTTGCCCTACTGCTTGGCATTAAGGTACATTATAATTTTTTTTAATTAAGAGCGAGAGACAGGATCAGAGGACAGCCTTGGAAACCAGTTATGGGCTTTTCCAATTTATAGGCCTACTGCTGCAAGTACTTTTTTTTGCAAATAACTTTTAACCCATAACCGCCTAGATACGAACGTACGCCTTCAACGTATAACAGCGAAAAACTAAGTCCCAGCGCGAGCTTTGTGAGGGGTCCAAAGCGGGCAGTCACAGCCCAGTGGTCAGCGTCGTCGGCTCCAAACCAAGAGAATGCCGGTTCGAATCCGAGAACCGACCCAAGTACCATATGGACTCTAAAAAAAGGGTCTTATGGGTCTTTCAGGCGGTTATGGGTTAACTTTAATTGGTCAACATTAAATTGTCCCTTCCGAGCATTACAAAATACATGCAAATCAAAATACAAACATCAAACAAAACTCAATACAGGCAGGATAAACAAGAACTGTCAACGCCGACATTGGGGGCATTGCGAGTGTGGCTGCATTTAAAACCCTGCGACGCCACTTGGAAATAGCATTGTGAGAGGTAGGGACATGCGGTCAAAGTTTCGGTGCTCAAAAACTGGCTGTCTAATCATCATAAAACTCGGTGTCAGGCTAGCCCTCTTCCCCGCGCACATTTTAAGCCCAACCACATGGGGATAATCGAGAGAATCGGTGAAGCCTTACCACATGATTGACACATCAGAATGCAAGCCATAAGTTGGCAAGACATGTTGGACGTAATTAAAACGCGTACTGGCTTTACAATTCGGAGGACAATAGATTGACAGATGCACCAGAAGAATATCGTGATCGCTGTGCCCGAGTTTGCCAATGTGATCAATGGAATCCACAAGGTCCAGATCAGTGCAGACCACGAGATCCAACATAGTCACCCCTGGTAGGTCTGCATACAAGTTGTGAAAGTTTTTAGCGTGCATGCATTCCGGAAATGGTTCTCCTTCAGCATCAGTCGTAAGTGCTTCCCAGCGGTGATGAGATGCTGGAACAATTTGCCGGCTTAACATCATTCATACCAAGACTAGGGCTAGTTTTGAATTCGTTTATGGGGTAGGATTTGTCTTAAGTTTTGTGTCTGGACCTACTGTGTAATTGATAATTGTGACAGCAACTCAGATTACTAATTAGCATTAAGTTTTGGGATTTTTGTATTTGTACGGAACATATTAGGCCACGTATAACAAATGAAATATTTCTTGAACAAATAATTTCTCGAAGATAAGGAATGCAAATTTTATCTCTATTGCTAGCGAAAATATACAATACCTGTAAATTTAGCATTCTTGTTCTCGAATGATTTTTCCCCAGAGATAAAATTGTCTAAATTCAGCTATCTCCAAATCAGTGTGGCCATCTTACTTTCTCTAGCTGTCACACTGTGAACATGCATCATGTCACTTTCCCCGCATGAAAGATTTCATTGCAGCGATGATTCATATCACTGGCATCCGAAAGCGCCTTCGGCTGCTGACTCCTCGGCTGCTGACACTTTTGGTCGTTGTCGACCCACCGTCCCCACTAACTCTAGGCCGTCAGGCACCTCACCTGATGTCTGCTTTCTCCCCGCGATCATTCTTGCGATCTTCGCTGTTGGCGTCCTCTCAGAGCAGCTCCCTTTTTTAGCGGAAGGCTTTCTCTGCCCGATCTACCGGCTTCGCTTCCCGTTGGTTTCAATGGAACCGCCGTCAATCTATAGAATAGAATAGAGGTTGCTTCTCTGGTCCCTTGTGCTGGTCAACCAGCGCTTCTCTGGTCCCTTGCGGACATAGCGTCAATGGTATCTGACTAGCCCTTTCTTCAATTTGATTGTTGCTTATATTAAAAATATGGATGATGCATACTCCAATTTGATGCTATATGGTAATCTCCGAATGCAAGAGATTGGATTGTCCCGTTCTTTCCGTCACTCACATGCTCTATCATTCGGTTAGCAGCGGCTGCCGGCCACCCTTCATTTAAAGACGATGTTGACAGCTCATAGACACAGCAAAGCATGACTGCAATCCTCGTCACCCTCGGCTGGGAAATCATACTCTCTCCTTGACGTCGGAGTTCTCCTTTCGTTACCATGAACAGACACCACAGCTCACCTTTCGAAATCCGAAAGTCTCTTTCAGTCCAGACACGGCTCACGTCACTCTCTTCCTGAGATCACCATCTGCTACAACAAGGCGCACCGCTTCAACCCGACAGACTTTCGGTACGGCGGTGATAGGAAACCAAGCACAGTTCGCGCCGCCATCTTCTGAAAGACATGGACGTCTCGGCGTCTCGGATCATGATTTTCATGATCATTTCTATTCATCCATTTAATTGCTTCAGTTCGGATATAAATTTGAGACTTGCATCAAGTATGGAAGTCTAGAGTTTCCCACAAACGCATTGATGGAAACGAAGCGTACACCTACAATGACGAAAACGTGCTGGTGTTGATGCTGACTCATCTACCGTGCACTATCAAGGAAACATGCTTTTGAACAAGACAAATGTAAAGACAATAGCGAAAATGACGCATGTTATTGTTCCTGGCTTGGTACGTAAACGGAGTGTTAACGCATTTTTTATGACATTCGCTGTTTCACAAATTCATTCCATGACCTTTACCCAAAGTATTATTTCTCGAATCCTGACTACCATTCATGCACACACAGCAGGACTGTTGTTGCTGTTTTTTTTTTTGGTCCTAATTTTGGATAAGTGCGCTTTTCCCAGATCAGACTTGGTCAGTCGAAGCGTTTTACTGCCGGACTTTGCCGTCGCCAAGGAATCACCGTTTTTGAAGACTGGCGTCCTTACCTGACCATCAGCTTTTTCAGCGGGACAACATGCATGTTGTCATATATACACACATCTGTTACGACTAAGAAAGGATATTTTTTTCATCAAACGAAAAACCCCTTTCTATTGTTGTTACCTTTAAATTTTACATTCTTGTCTCTAGAATGCTTTTCCCTTAAGATAAAATTGTCTCGAGTCCAGCCAGCTCATTAACCCCAGTGCGCATGGTGCACCCCTCGTATATAAAGGCCGTGAGGCGAAAGCGGCAATCTTTCTTTCTATAGCCTTCAATCTGAACTTCACGCTACTTTTCCCGGAAAACGAAAGTGGTTTCTTCAGCGATGGTTAAAATCTTGGCCGCCCTGAAAGCTGCTTTCACGGCTGACCCAACACCTGCTCACCCCATTTGTTGTCGTCGATGCTCCGTCCTCCATTCCGGTCCGTCGAGCACCTCGACTAGCGTTCACCGTTCGCGTTGCCCAAAAGGTTTCATTCTCCCGCTCCTTTGATCACCGGTGGTTAAGGTCAATGCCGCCCCGGGTGCCTTTTTCGACGCACGCTAGTGTGCACAACGAACAGAGAAGAAAAAGACTTCAGGTTCGCCTCCCGCAATGTCATGTGAGACGTAAGGAAATTTGTTCTGAGAATTGAAGGAATGTACAGACCGAGGTTATTACGAGGATAAGTCGAAACTGGGGAAAAGAATCGACACATCCTTGGTGTTGGAGGGTGGCAAATGTATGGCGTAGATTTCGGAATGTGATGGGGAATGTTAACTAACGGTGGATTCCGAGAAGATAAAATAACTCAAGAATCAAGGGTGGCAGGAGGGGGGGGGGGTAAGACTACACGATAGAAGAAACGAGCTGGAAAGGTTGAAGGGTGTTTGACATCAATCTAAAAACGTTTGGTGGTGGGAGACCGAGAGTGTGAGGGAGACAGGGTGTCCATAAAATATTGCCCTATCTACAAACATCTATACTAATTAACAATGAAAGCAATCGTAATGCTCTTTTGTTCATCAGAAAAACCAACTCAAAAATCTTACTAAAAAAAATTAACTATCACCTGTACTACAGTTGTGCACAGAATATCAAACCAATTTTCAATATCGCATTAAATATAATCAACATTTATGGGTTATAGAACCGATAGCTTCCATAATTCTTGAACGTAATCGTATTCATAGTTTTACACAACCCAACGAAACAAACTTATTCGTGGTAACAGGACTACAATAGCTGCTTGCAAAAATCTGTGGGTATCTGATTTCTGAAGCTCCCGATGCTCGAAACGGGCTCGAAACATATCTGCTGCCAAATGTACGACAACTGGAGCGCACATGGTGGAGTATTGGTGTTAAATTATTTTGAGTTGTCCCTCTGAACGTACTGTATTTCGATTGCTTTCATTGTTAATTTGTTATGTGTTAATTTGTTATAGGTGTTTCTACATATCTATATTCGTTGTCGTTGTTTTTTTATTCACTGGTTAATTTTAATAGGCCTAACAATATCTGAGAAGGTTGTATCGTCATCTATACAGCATATCTGCGTTTGTCAAAGTTTCACAAATTTGACAGTTTTCGAATGTTGGTTTCTTGAAGCATTTAGAGTTCTCCAAAACAAAGTTCCACTTTGAGTGTGTAATTTCTTTGTTTTGCATGCAAATTCAATTACCCGAACACCCCTCGGTCCCAATTACTTAGGATAAACAAGGTTCTGCTGTTTATGTTAGTCCACTGTTCTAAATGCTGTGTTAACCCTTTTGCATCATAGCAAGCTAAATGGCAGCACTACTCCAAGCGGGAGGAAATGTAAGGCAGCAAGACCCACCATGAACCACAAACTTTGCGCAAGTTCACGGGCATCCCAAACAAATTGAGCAAGGACAACCGAGTGGTCAGTGAATGCCGAATCGAATCCCACGACCACTTTAAAAAAAATGGTTCAAAAAATGCACGAGATGTAAAAAAGTTAGTCGTGACTCCTATTATGGCCGACTATAATAATGTGATAGCGCAGTAAGACAGCATGTTAGCGACAGTAAGACCGCATGTTAGCGACATAAAAACAGATTCTCAAATTATAACCGAAATATTCAAAAATGCGTTATTAGGTAACAGCTATGTTGGCTGGAGAGAAACAAAGTTTATTATCGATGTAGTCACTGAATTTTCCTTTTTGAGTGTTCGGTGTATATATTTGTTTGGCCTGAAAAGTATCTGTCCATGTTCCAGGACTGAAAATTTGCTGGGGTTGAAAACTAAATAAGCCTGTTGACTCTTTTAAGACTTTACTGTCAGAACATATCAGCACATGTGACGGATTATAACAAGCAATCTGGGGCAGAAATGTCGACCATTTAAAATTTATACTAAGCAAACAACGGAAGCAAACTTGCCAAACCATTTCTACCAAGCAAACATTGAGACAAAAGGGACACACCATTACAACCAAGCGTTCAATCGCAGGCAAACCTCTCAAATCATTGCTACTAAGCAAACATTTAAGGCACATGTGGAAAATCGTTGCTACCAGGTGAAGTACCATAGTACACTATAAAGTGGTGCAGTAGTGGGCAGGTACCTAATGGCTCAGTCGTATTAGTTTCATAATTTAGTAAATGGCCCTAGCTGTTGGTACAGAATTTACAGTATTTTGCATTTTTAACAGCAATAGGTCTTTCGATAAAACCATGTTTACTGCAAATCTTGTTTTGTGACGTTGAATAATTACCTATTTTTCAGCACTTTTACTTTGGTTTTCGAACATATTTACGCATATGTAGGCATCAGCAAAATTGTTAGTTTCATCTAAACCAGCGAATTTTCAAAAACTAAGAGTTTTCCCCTGTGCCTGACAAAGAAAATACGTAGTTTTCGAAAATTCGCTGGTTTAGATTAAACTGGAACAATTTTGGTGATGCGTACATATCTGTAAGTTAACAAATGGGTCAATTGTTTTCATTGGCTCATACTATCGAATTTTACTCAAAAATTGACAAAATAAAATATTTCCTTTCAGATTGTTGGCAATACAGATGTTCATAAGAAGATGGTCGTTGAAGTGTAATTCTCCCTCATCAAAAAAGAAATTTGCAAACTGTTCATTTTGTATTGTGTTCACATACGATCGATCAGCATGTCACATCTTTAACATTTTGGTGGATTCCATGTCACCTTTTCTTTAGCCAGCCCATCTGTTTAGTTTAGTGTTTTGTGACTTGTTTTGCATTTGTTTGCTGTTAATCTAGTACAATTTATTGTGATTGTTAAGTTTATATTATTCTATTCATGCGATTTATTAACTAACCTGGCTTCACTGGGGTTGCGTTGTACATGTACTACATAATCACATAATATATCACTGTACATAAATTCTGATATATAGTATATGCAGCTGGGTTTTTTTTTTTGTCCTTTTCATCAATATACTACGTGAAAAACAAAGCGATTCTCTTTTTTTATATTTATTTTCAGTATGTTTTATTTAATCTTTGTAAATTATGTAAAGGAACTTTTTCAACCTTCACCTGCTAAACAAGGTGCTAAATAATTTTCTAGTCATCAAGACAATAAAATTGTTGGAATTAATAATAAATGGTGTAGACTTGCACTAAATGTGTCTACTGTGAGTGTTTTTCCGAGTTTCTGCACCCATAGTCAGTGGCTGTCGGTAGAAATTTATGCGTTTGGTTTTTGTGCATAATTAGTTTGAACGTTTTTGTGCGTATTATTTGTTAAATATTAAAATAGGTTGAAATTTTGTGCAGCAGTTTCACTGAAATTGTTTCCCGCTTTGTGATAAAAGTTGAAATGCCAGTTAAAACCATTTTGCCGAAATAGGGGTGATCAGATTCTAATTAGACAAGGAATGCTGGGACTGCGTAATCATTTTAAACCGGCTCAGTGTCACTTCTAAAGCAATCAGTTTTAAGTGGACAGTCGTGGGAGGAATTTAACCATTTAAGCTTTTACTACAAAGTTGTTAATAATTTGTGTAGTGCATTGCTGTACTGTAAAATGCTCAGAAATATTTAAAGACTGCATTCAAAATTTAAATTGGCTCAAAACTAATTTAGTTAGCCTTTCTTATTTCATAAATGCTTGGGAACTTGGATATTTACATACTGTAGCCAACGGTTCGATCGTAGTAACTGTTTGTGTTGACCCTATTCGCCCTGCCTTGTCAAAGTTTGCTGGTGTTTGTTACTAATGTTATTGTAATAATGTATTTTTTGTTTTGGATTTCTTCAGTATTTCTTTCTTGCCTATCCTGAAGGGTGGAAAATACAGTATGTATTTTATAAAACTTTATTGGTATATGGATGTAACTTTTTAGAACTTTAATCCAGTGTTAGATCCATAGCCTTCGTGCTTGTATGAATTTTCCGATATAATTAATTATATTGCTCTCTACATAAACGTTTGTAATAATTATAATTGGTCGATCTCTTATTGAGATTTTCTCCAGTTATTTGGTGCAGTCTTGATAACACGATATGATGCAAGCTGTTAACTGTATGGCGTTACCTCTACGTGTTTTATCACTTCTTGTGGTCAGTTTCAGCTGCACTTCCCATAAACTGCAAAGAACTACGTGCTGATTATTAACTGGATTTACGCTACTGTACATGTTTATTTCACATCCAGTAATTGGAATTTGTGATGTAAAGTGTAAAGGCTTGACAAACCAGTGAATACCAGTTTGCTTGTACTCTTTTGTAATATTGCTATTACTCTCTGCTGAAGTTTAATACTTGCTTTTCCCGCAATTTTGCATATTAGATTTAATAGTCACGCATTAGCTTACAGTTAAGTCTTTATTTAGCATTAAGGCTCATAGTTTTTCAGAAGGATATTATTAATTACATTTTGTGATGTTTAAAAAAAAAAGATGTAAAATAATTTATCATTGCTGTTAGCTTTGGATTTCTACACAAACTTGTTCTGTCATGCAGTCTGTAGAACGATATTGCTCGTATTCTTATACACGTTTTCACCAATCTAGTAACACCGTTTTTACTTTTCCAATTGTACTGTTTACGGATAGTTAGGAAATGATTTTGTATAAAGCGTAAATTAAGTGCAGAGAATTAAATGTAGACTTTGTGTGCATTTCTGATCCTCTGTTGCAGCAGTACATTAACTTTTTGAAAAGGCATCCACTCTGCATTACGACTCTGGCACAGTTGTTGCTATTTGATGTACGTGGATGAAAGTACTGCTGTCCGATTGGATCCTTGTGCCATTTAAAATGTCTGCCCCAAATGTCATCAATTATCAGACAAAATATCAAACGTACATGCAAATTTTCTGCATTTGCATCGAGGGAGCATTGACCTTCTAAACCGTCGAACACGGAATTTCAAATTTTGCACTGTTGCACTGGCAATACATGCAGTACATTGCAAGAAGTATTCTGGAATGGAAGAAAATTTCCGTTGTGCTGGCTAGGTGACTGTAAATATTTTCAAATGTCTTTCAAATTTTAGGCTTGTCTTATGGCATCCAGCAACCAACGATTAGCTTTTTGGATGCCTCCTTTGTAATCTGTATGATGTGCTGAGTTTCAGGCAGCCTAATAATTGTACTTTTTGGAATTAAGTGCTTTAATGATGAAGAGTACAAGGAAAACCTGTAAAATAGGACATTCTGAATGATGGCACACTTGTGAAAGTTGAATGGCCAGTAAGTTTTATTGATAGTAATCAAATTTCAAGTCCAAGAAAGCAAACTGTATGGGACATTTCTTATTGTGCTAGTGCTTAATAATGCGGTAATTTTTTTTTATAAGACATTCAGTGAGCACAGGTACAGTACATTCGTAGAAATAAAAATTGTTTTAAAGTGTGTCAAAGCTTGTTTAAATGGCAAAATAAATGGTGAAACTCTAATCATAATTAAGGCTTGGGATTAAGTAGGCCTATGTTTTGATGAAGTTTTGTTGGCAAATTGTGCTTTTCTGAAGTTAATGTTTTGGTGTTCTGTTTCGGTCTGTGGCTCGTAAGAATATAGTTTCCATGTTGGAAGAGTTTGTGTAATGTAGGTATTTGTGTTAGCTAGCTCATTCTTCTCCAGAATCCTGTCAACATCCGCATTCTGATTTTTAGAAAGCAACTTGCGTACTTCGTTGTATTTCAGTTCATTCGTTGGACATGTTGTGATGCCATTTTGTGCACTATTTTGAGTGCCATTGTCATTTAGCCAATTATATATATGTGGATAGTGGATACGTTGTAAAATATTAAAAAAAAATAGCTTTTCTGCATAAATATTGTTAGCAGCAGTAAAATTAATCGGTTGGGCAGGTGATTTTTGACGTTCTTTTGGCCATGTAGAATTAACAGATATCAAAGTTCTTAGAATTTTAGAGTTGCTTATAACGTCAGAATAAATTTTGGTCGTAAATCTTTAAAGTGGGACTCAAAACCAGTGATAGAAATTCAGAATTTTCACTGTTAAAATTCTTTACTCCACCAACCACAAGACAATATTATTAGCAGAAGTTTTAAAAACATGGGCCAAATGATAAAATATTAAATAGCCATCATACATGCTAAAGAACGTCCATCTCTCAGCAGTAAAACCTTGTTATAACAGTACAAGGGTTTTTAAAACTGTAACTGGTGTATTTTGAAGTATATTTTTGCTTTAAAAAGCTTCAGTTTTCATTGTTATAGTGATTGTTGTAAGTAATGTAATGGGATTTGTTCAATTTGTTCCTACTAGTAGAACTTATTTTTGCTGTTAGATAACATTCGGAACTGAATGGAAGCAAAAGGTAAATATTCTTATGGCTTGGTGAGAGGGTGGGGTAGAAGGCGCAAACATACTTAGGAAACTGTTTAATCTCGTAAGTTAGTACTGTAAGCTGCAAAAAATGTTTCTCTGGCAAAGTTGTTTCAGCAATGAAACAAAATTAATCGTTTTTTTTTTGTACAAAGTGACCATACATGGTAGACGAAACAAATTCCCGCGTTGTTGCTTTTCACCATGCAAAGTTTTCTTTTTTGAGGGAGGGTGTGTGGGGGGCGGGGGGGTTATTGCACATTCTTATGGAAAATAAGCAACGGGTATGAACCAGGCTTTTATCTATAAAAGAGCCATTTTCAAATTTTGGTTGCTGGCTGTGCTACACTACTGAGGTAAACGGCTTGCAAAAGTTCTTGATTTTTTCTTTATTAGATCTGTAAGAAAAGTTTGGGTTGCGGCAATGCCTCAGAAACATTACTCGTTCGTGTGGTTTAAGAATTTGATCATGTGTACAAAATTGGCAATTTGCAGAATTTGGAAAGTTTTTTTCTTTAGTCTGCCTAGGCCTACACGTTATTTGTTAAATGAGCTGTTTAATGTTTTCTTAATAATTCAGTCTTGCGCAGCAGATAATTCTCATAAATTCCACGTAAAAGTCTAGCAATGCAAAAGGAAAGGTCAGTTTGAATGTTCCACGAGTTTACCTGTTGGGTGCATTTACTACATGATATGCCTTGAATCTTATGATTTTTTGAAGAGGGAGGGTGTGAACACTAAGCTTTCTGCCACATGCTGGTCTTAATACACGTCATAAAACGAACTCATCTTTGTTCAAAACTTTTTTAACGTGGTCCACAGTGCAGAGGATGTTAAAAAAAAATTGATTAAACAACTCTTCCATTCATAGGCTATTAGGTTTCACTCTTCGTAAAATTATAGTTCCATGAAAATCTATGCAGCATAAATCGACAGTTCCAAGCCACACAGTTGTAAACTAACTTTGTGAAATACAACTTGAAAGTTTTCTGCAGTTGTTTTTCTTATGGAGAGTTGTAAAAAACTAAAAGCTAAGCACTGAACTAGGTTTTGGCCATCCATCTTAATTATTGTAACATGTTAAGTTATTCAGATTGATTGTATATAGCCAAAGAAATATACTGTGTTGAGTACCACACAAGATGGTTGCCATGTTGTACATTTCTTTATACTTCAGATTATTTAACGTATACCTGTCAAGTGTACATTTTTTCCAGCATTGTATCGTTAAACAAAAAAAAAAAAGAAATGCCACAAATGGAACAATAAAGTGCAAGTTAAAGAACAAGGTTGATGTCTTGTGAAAGAATTATTAAATACAGTTAAGGTAGGTTTGCTCAACAAAGAAAGCTGAATGTATCTGATGCTATGTGCACGTAATGCACAGCGCCCAGCCTTCCTAAAATGACATGCCTAGTTGCTCTTCGGAAACTTAGATTACCTGTGTTTTTGCATTCCTTTCCTGAGGGATGCTTCTCTGGAGGGTAGAAAAGTCGTCGCTAGATGGCCAGCTGTGTAACCCGGTCTGCGCATGCGCGACTCCTCTTATAACAGCATTCAGGCGAGGCCGTCCTGCCATCTTTTTTTCCTCCAGCCGACCGCGACGGTCACTTCGCTTCTGTCTGCAAATTTCGCCTTCGCCTATGCCTTCGCGGCTTCCCACCGTGCTCTCTTCTCCCTCGGTTCACTCGCCGGTGTTTCTTCATGGCAAGATCAAGAACTTCAGCCAGGCACCCTTTGCTTAAAGCGCCTACGCCTTCGCCTGCTAACCCTGCGCCTCCGGATCCCAACATCCTAGTGGACGCTTCGCCCCCGCCTTCACCGGATTTGAGCTTCGCCCAGGCCGCTCTCGCCACCTGTCTCTCCCCTTCCTTGCGGCCAACCTCCACGCTCCCGATCAGATAAAACCTTGAGCCTCGCTATCAACGGACCGTCACTGTTCCACCCCAATCATCAACGCTCCTTTGGACCTCTCCTCGGCTTCTTCGCACTCTTCCCAAAGCTCTCAGCGATGGAAGTCCACGCTCTCATGGATCGAGCCATCAGGAAATTCAACTACAAAGGCAAATCGATCTCACCTTCGTCCACCTCCAACTCGTGTATTTACACCAAAACCTGGATCCTTTCAACAAACCCAGCTACAAAACGTTTGCTCGACTCACCTGGTCCATCTCACAAACGCTACTGCACTTTGCCTCCGCCCTCCTCGGCTACAACTTCATCAACAATTTTACCTACGCCTACTCCTATGCCTTCGTCAACGCCGATATCTGCACCTACGCCTTCGGCTCAACCGTTTCGCAAACCATCGGCACCTCTCCGCTGTTTACATCGCCCTCGACAACCACGACCATCGTCGTCTTCTTTCGACAGTTCACAAGGCGACGACACGGATCTTGACACAGCCTCCGCCCTCATCAGCTCTCCGCATCACTCCAATTCATTCCGTCATGCCCATTTCAGCGACGACGACTCTGATGACAACAAGGCTGAATCCAATTCCATCCCGCTTTGCCTGCTCCTCAATACGGTAGAAAAGACCATCCCTGCCGCTTTCCTCTACAAACCATCGCCTGAATAACTACCCTTCTCCGCAACGGAGGCCTCCTCCTTGGCAAAGAGGTACCTCTAATCCTCGACCAAGATCCACCAGCTCCTCGACCGGGCAGAAAAACTGGTTCTTCTGTCCCTATGGTGACGGCTCTGCAAACCCCAGACATTTCGACACCTACGAAGAAAACAAATTCCTGACATCGGAAACCAAATTTGACTTCGGTTCTTCCCTTTTCATCACAAAGAAAATCGAAGTACCGTCCGCAGTCATCAGAGACAATGACAAGCCACTTCGCTTAGGCCTCTATGCCTGCTCCCATGCTGATGTCATCCATACTGCCATTAACGCTCTCTGTGAAAAACTCTCCACCGAATCAAGCCGGACTGACCTTAATCAATTATTCAAGAAAGTTTCGTTCGCCACCTTCCACTCTTTGAATTGTCTCACCAAAGCCCTCCTGAACTCTACCTTCCTTCAACGAGAAGCAGCTCTCAGCACCTCGGCTAAATTAAACGACTGCACCCGCCACATCTTACGAAACCTTCCAATCCACGAGTCACACTCCCTTTTCAATGGTCAGATCCCTAAATTGGCTCCGCACCTTGACATCTCACAGAACATAAACAATTCAAGAACAAGCCAAAGAACATCCACAAAAGTCAATTCTTTCCATCTAAACAACGGGATGAAAACTCACTCGCCAACGACAACTGCAAACCACACTACAACCGTGATGAACCCAGATACCAAGAAAACCAGCCATTTCGTGGGAAACCCTCCAACCGTAACAAAGGAGGAAAACCCCATCGCAACTCGTCCTATGATCAGCGAAGCCGCCATTCCTCTCCAAGAGGATGCAGCAAAGCCCGCAGCTCCCACTGACTATCACCAACCCACTTTTCTTCCAGTCGACGGCCACTTACAACACTTCCTCCCGGCTTCGAAATGCATCACCTCCGGCCCTTACATCATGGAAATCGTCACCAACGGATTCCGCCTACATTTACTTCAAAACCACCCCTGACTTCTCCACCCCCATGTAATCTGGCACATTGCCCATCCCCAGCACTCACCTCAAGAGGTACAAAACCTATATGACAAACACGCCACACGAAGATGCCCAAACCCTCTTCGACCCGGCTTTTACATCATTTTCATCAGGCCAAAGAAATCCGGAGGAGTCCGCCTCATTTTCAGCTTGAAACCACTAAACCAACTGATCGAAAACGACCACTTAAAAGATGCACTCTCTCGACACTATCCGTCAAACTCTTCGTCAGGGGGAGTGGACTGTCTCCCTAGACCTCAGAGGCCTATCTCCACATCCCACTCCACCGCTCAATCGTCTATCTCTTCCGTTTCATGTACAACTGAGGTTTTCAAATTCCAATGTCTTCTATTCGTCCTAAACTCTGCATCAAGAATTTTTACAGACGTCCTCAAACCCGTCTTAGCACACCTCCACCAAAACCAAATCTCAACCAACGCCTATCTTTACCATTGGATCCTGAACGACGAATCGCCCACACAAGTCCCAACGAAAAGAGACTTCACCATCAACCTCCTCTCCCAGCTGGGCTTCGCCATAAACTTCCCAAAGTCAAGACTCGCTCCCAGCCAATCCTTTTGTTTTCCTTGGAGCCTAGTTCAACCTCAAATCTGCAACAATTTCGCCCACACCAGAAGGAATCCAAGACACCATCCAGACCTGCCGCATCTTCCGCTCCAAACCTCAACACCATCACAGACCTAAAGTCCTTAATCGGAAAACCGGACTCCACCACTTCACCACACGACCACTCCACCACTTCCGCATAGACCAATGGGGAAACATCACCAACAAGAAAATCACAAAACCATCCGACCAGTCTTTTCCCCACGACACCCTCATGTGGTGTTCCGACATACAGACAATCTCGGCATCCGTACCCCTCCACGAACCGCAACCAGACTTCCAAGGGTGGGGAGCCCACATCCAAGACCGGGAAGCCTCAGGATTATGGACTGCAAACAATTCCAGCCACATCAACATCCTGGGATTAAAAGCCATCTGGGAAGCACTAAACCACTTTCAAGACCTTGTAGCCCAAAAAGTAGTTCAAATTCACACCGACAACACGACAGCAGTCGCATACATCCGGAAAGAAGGCTGCACTCACTCGTGCACCCTACACCAGACCACCTCGGAAATTTGCAGAACCCTGAAAACCACAATTCTCCCACTTCACATCTCCAGCAGCAGGAATGTCATCGCTAACTCCCTCACGCAGATCACCACCAACAGTAGAATGGTCCCTCAAGAAATCCATTTGCGAATCTGTTCAACATATGGAGGACACCAATGGTAGACCTCTTCGCCACGAGGCACAATATCAAACTTCCCTAGTTCATCAGTTCCCTGCCAGACCCCCAAGCTTAGGGAGTGGACGCCCTGATATTTCCCTGGAAGAACCTTTACGCCTACCTCTTCCCACCATTCAAGCTATTCCCAGCAGTACTGCAGAAAATCCAAGAAACGGAAGGGATCTTCGTACTAGTTGCTTCGAACTGGCCATCAACCCCATGGTTTCCACTACTATTGAACCTCCTTATAGACCACCCAAGAACTGCCAGACCCTCCGAATCTACTTTCGCAATGCAGAGGGACCCAATTCCATCAACAAACCAGCGTCCTTCACCTACACGGGTGGCCACTATCATCAAACTCCTCGATGAGACAAGAATTCTTACTGAACAAACCACTCGCATCGCAAGCAAGGCAATCCGACAATTCACCAACAGAATCTACGACAACCATTGGAAAAAATGGCTTCATTGGTGTATCGGGAGGAAAGTCAATCCCCCTATACCCAACCTCCTGAAATTCTTCAACGTCCTTTTCGACCAAGGACTAAAAAGGATCAACAATTATAGTCTACAGATCTGCAATCAACTCAGTTTTCAAAGCAGACTGAAGCCTGCACCGCTCGACGACTACAACATCACCACTCTAATCAAATCCTTCGAGATTGAGCGCCCATACATCAAAAAACCCTTCCCAGGCTGGTACCTCACCATCGTACTCTAATCCCTACTCAAACCACCATATGAACCTCTGCAACACTGCGACCTAAACTACCTAACCAGGAAAACTGTATTCCTTATAACTCTCGCCACTGCAGCAAAATACAAGCTCTTTCCATTGATCCCACATTCTGTTTCTTCCATAATAACTTCACAGCTATCCAACTGAAACCAAGATCATCGTTCAGAGCCAAGACTCAAAAACTCTACGAACCAACCAAACCAATCGTCATTCCCGCACTCTCAAACATCATTGGGGACGGACCCGAGAGACTTCTCTGCCCTGTCCGCGCCCTTCGTTACTACATCAAAAGAACCGAAAATCTGGAATTTCGCAAGGGCCGCAATCAACTCTTCCTCCCCTTTGCAACTTCCTTTGGCGTCACATCGGCAGCGATGATCGCCTCATGGATAAGAACTGTCATAAACAACGCCTACAAAGACTTCTCCAACGACCACCCCGACGTCAACATCAGAGCAACGGCGCATGAGCTGAGGGCGATTTCGGCATCTTGGGCCTTCCACAACATCATCGCCATCACCGACAACATGGAAGCCACGTCCTAGAGAAACCAATCCGTCTTTAACAGCCACTACTTCCGGGACATGACAAGACAAGAAAAAGGATTACACCTTCTGGGACCCATTGTCGTTGCCAGACAGGTAATCCATACCCCTTAATCACTGAAAACATTTGATGTCATGAAACTGTCACTCTGAAGCAGATGTCCTGAAGCAGAAGCAAGACTCGCCGGTAAACAAACGGTCCTTTTCAGGGCCACCACATCCTACGAAAGAGATCCAAATTCCTGTTATGTTTTCAATAAAGTGCAAAAATCTGATTTTTTGGTGGAGCCAGCTCGTAACTCTAGCCCATCTCATTAATTGACGAGGTCTGTGTATGCAAAACCACAGGTAATCTATGTTTCCGAAGGGCAACTAGAAACGGTATTTTGCTGGCCCACTCCCCGGCTGGCTGAAAATATTACCTGGAAGAAACTTCTATTACCTGTACCCTCCCTACCGCCTCACTTGAGTCGCCACATGACTGATCGAGAGGGTAAAAAAGTTGGCAGGCCGGCTTCGCCCGAATGCTTTTATAAGAGGGGTCGTGCATGTGCAGACCGGGTTACGCAGCTGGCCTTCTAGCGACGACTTTTTTAACCTCCAGAGAAGCATCCCACAGGAAAGGAATGCAAAAACACAAGTAATGTATATTATGTCCAGGCAATAGAAACGATTTTTAGCCAACCGTGCAGAGAGCCGGCAAAATACCGTTTTCTTTGCTAGCGACCCATTTAAAGTATCCATCCATGCCTTGCTAGTAACTAATAACTGAATTTCAAATATGATTAATTAAAGATATTGTAAGTAGCTGTCAGGCGGCAGAACCGAAAGAATCGTTCACTTTTTCATAAAAGCATGAAAATCGGCACGATGAGTAAGATCAATAGGTATTGCGCCACTCTGAAATTTACCTAGGAGCCCTTAAATCCAAGATGGCGGTTGAAACACTTTAAAACACCTTAACCATCAACAAGTCAAAAGCATAATGTGAAGCAATAACGTTCAGCACACAATTCTGAACAAGAAAGGTGGTATACATGCTTTATATAAAGCAACCACTCAGCCCCAAGATCTTTATTTCAATATATCACCCTTAATTCGCGCGATGCTCCTGTTTTCATTTGATTGTTATAGCGATTTTTGAGTTCAAAGTGCACTTGCGAGCCCTCTTAATAGCCTGAAATGAACATTCTTAGAATAATTCTGAAAGGTTGGCATCTATTCTTTTCAACACTCCTAACCAAATTGTTTAGCTTAGCTTGAGACCGTCCTACACCCATTTAAAGGTGAAGTAGTAATGGAGTAGCAGTGAAAGCGTGTGGTGATTTTTCAAATTCAAAGTGCTCTTCCGAGCTCTCTAATAGCCTGCAATGTACGTGCTTAAGATATTCTGAAAGATGGGAATTTATTCTTTCCATCAATCCTAACTGAAATTGTTTAGCTTCGATAGGGACTGTCCTATGCCAGTTTAAGAGTGAAGCTGTAATGGTGTAGCAGCTATTTTCGATTTGAAAGTAACATTGTAATGCTCATATTTGTATGTACAGCTAAGGTAAACAATTTTGGTTATGATTTATGGGATGAACAGATCCATATATTTCAGAATATCCTAAGCATTCCATTTCGGGGTATTAAAGAGCTGCAAGAGCATTTTAATTCCAAAATCACTATCGGTGGGGATATCCAGTTGAAAATGGTGGTATCCATCACGAAATAAGTTGAGGGCTAAGCAAAATTTAGCCTGTAGGTCGAGTACTAACTTAAAACTGTGTAGTTACCCTCGAGATGTAAAAAGCGGTGATATCCATCCAGGATTAGCGTTATTCCTGAGTTTTAACAACATTTTGACATAAGTATATCAGTGGCTAATTAGCCTATTCGAGGTCTAAGGAGTAAAGAGCTCATAAAACCCCAACTTAGTTCAACATGGATATTGCCAAGTTTTATCTCCAATCCACTAACTCCCAGGTCGAAGGTTAGTGATATCCAGGGTTAAGCTACTCCGGGGCTAGTTTAGACCTCAACTGGATATCCCCACTTTATATGCTTTTGGCGCTAGGCCATTACCTCTTAACGTTTAAATGGGCAAATGGTTGTCCCTCACTAAGCTAACCAATTTCGGTTAGCATTTATGAAAATAAGATTCCTATGTTTCAGAATATCCTAAGCGTGTCCATTTCGGGCTATTAGACAGCTAACAATAGCATGAAGCAAGCAGTCTGCATTAAAGACTGGCCTTGTGAGGATACACAATACACTAGTCTGAGAAAGAAAGAAACGTCAACTGCCCCGACTGGGACTCGAACCCAGGACATCCCTTTTACTAGCCGGGCGATCTAACCACTGCGCTACCGGGGAGGGTACAGGCTACAGGCTTCAGCCGGGCTAAGTAGCTGTTCAATCTTTTTCAGTGGTGACCTAAAGATGACAAACATACATACAAGGAGGGAAAGCAACATTGCTTCTTGGTCTCCACACAAGAAATAATGCAAGTAGTAAATAAACAAAGAAATCACAAGCAACTGACGTTGCTTTCCCTCCTTGTATGTATGTTTGTGATCTTTAGGTTACCACTGAGAAAGTTTGAACAGCTACTTAGCCCGGCTGGAGCCTGTAGCCAGTAGCCGCAGTGGTTAGAGCGCCCGGCTACTAAACGGGATGTCCTGGGTTCGAGTCCCAGTCGGGGCAGTTGTCTTTTCTTTCTTTCTCAGACTAGTGTATTGTGTATCCTCACAAGGCCAGTCTTTAATACAGACTGCTTGCTTCATTTACCCTTTACCTTGTGATTTCTTTGTTTATTTACTACTTGCATTATTACTTGTGTGGAGGCCAAGAAGCAATGTTGCTTTCCCTCCTTGTATGTTTGTTTGTTTGTGATTTTTAGGTCACCACTGAGAAAGATTGAACAGCTACTTAGCCCGACTGGAGCCTGTAGCCAGTACCCGCCCCGGTAGTGTAGTGGTTAGAGCGCCCAGCTAGTAAACGGGAAGTCGTGGGTTCGAGTCCCAGTTGGGGCAGTTGTCTCTTCTTTCTTTCTCAGACTAGTGTATTGTGTATTCTCACAGGGCCAGTCTTTAATGCAGACTGCTTGCTTCATTTACCCTTTACCTTCCTTGTGATTTCTTTGTTTATTAGCAATAGCAGTTTGAATTCGGAACTCACCATACGCTTTAGCCACTATTCCATTACCTTGTCACCTTTAAATGGGTGTAGGATGGTATCTTGCTCAGTCAAACAATTTCGATTAGGATTGAGGAAATAATAGATTCTCATCTTTCAGAATAACCTAAGCATGTCTATTTCGGGCCATTAGAGAGCTCACAGTACCACTTTGTGAAAAAGAAACTCACTATACACGCTTTCACTGCCATGACATTACCTCGTCACCTTTAAATGGTCATAGGACAGTCCCTTGCTCAGCCAAACAATTGTTAACTTGTTAACGGAAGAAATAAATTCCACTCTTTCAGAATTACCTAAGCATGTCCATTTCGGGCTATTAGCAAGCTCGTAGGAGCACTCTGAATTCGAAAATAGCCATACGCTTTGCCCGCTACCTCATCACCTTTAAATAGGCGTAGGACAGTCCCTAGCTAAGTTAAATAATGTTGGTTAGGAGTGATGGAAATAATAAATTCCAACTTTTCATAATATCCTAAGCATGTCCATTTCAGGTTAGAGGGCTCATAACAGCACTTTGAATTCAAACCTCACGATAACGCTTTCGCTGCTATGTCGTCACCTCAACACCCTTAAATGAGGATGGTCCCTTGCTAAGTTAAATAATTTCGAGTAGGTTGAACGGACAGAATAAATTCCAGTCTTTCAGAATATCGTAACCATTCCATTTTCGGGCTATTAGAGAGCTCTTGAGGGGACTTTGAATTCGAAAATCACCATTCACTTTCTCTCCAACGCCATTACATCGGCGTAGGACGGTCCCGAGCTAAGTTAAATCGTTTTGGTTAAGAGTGGTGGAAAGAAAATGTCCACACCTTTCAGAATACACTAAGCATAGCCATTTCGGGCTATTGGAGGGCTCGCAAGTGCACTTCGAACCCGAAAATCACTGTTAACAACCTATTGGAGAAAGGAGCAGTCGCGCAAATTAATGGTGATGTATTTGAAATACGATTTTGGCATTGAATGACTGCTTTTACGTATAAGATATTACCTTTCCTGTCCAGAATTGTTTGCTGAACGTTTGTTTCACATTACATTTTTGATTTGTTGACGGTTAAGGAGTTATAGCCAAAAAAAAAAAACGTTTCTAGTTGCCCTTCGGAAACATACATTACCGGAGTTATTTTTGCATTCCTTCCTGAGGGATGCCTTTTCTCCTGGAGGTTTCTTGACGCTTCACATCCACCCAGCCTTGCAACCCAGTGCTCATGTGCGACGCACTCCTCCCTTTTAAAATGGGCCAGCTGCAATGACTGCCGTCTTTTTCCTCCAGGCGTGACCACGAACGGTCGCCCCTGTCTTTTCTCCGCAGCTTCACCTTCGCCCACGTTGCCGTTCCTGTCTGGCTGCTTCGCCGACGGCTGTTACGCCGTCGGCTGCCGGACCTCTTCCTTTGTTGGCTTAGCCTTCGCCTGCGCCATGGTCTTGCCTACCTGCGCCGCCTGGCTGTCTACCTCGCTCCCCGCTCATTCACCGCCTTGTTCTATGACAAGATCATGAATCACGACCAGGCTTCCTTCATCCAATACGGCTGCGCCTTCGCCCACAAGGCTTGTGCCTTCTGGTTTCCTGATTCCAGCACGATGTGCACACCTTCCTCCTCCTGCTTCACCCTCACCCGCCAAGCAACTGCTGGAGCCTGCTCTTGACGATCGTAATATGGCGTCGACCGCTTCTTGGTCATTTCTGCCGCTTCGCATTCGACCTCAGATTCCCCTGCCATCCACTACGAACTGTACGCCGCTGTGGACGTGCTTCCCTCGGGCCGCCAACAACTTAGATTACCGATGCCATTTTTATCCATCGACTTCGCACCGCACTGGGCATCAACGCTTCGAAGACACCACTCAGTAGCGCCTTCGCCTACGTCTTCGGCCCCGCTTCTCTAATGTATGTGAACGGCTTCGCCTACGAATTTACCTTCCGGCCGACCGCTTCACCCTTTTCCAGCACGGCTCGCTCATGACTCCCGACATCGAGATCTCGAGCCTCCTTCCGCCATCCAACCGCAATCCTGTTCTCATCACGGACAACTCCTCATCAAGTTTTCTTTCATCACAAAGGAAGGAGAAACACACTTGCATTTTTCCCTCTCACCTGATCTCAAGCAAAGCCAAGACAAGTACAAAGTCTCAATCTTCATAACCTCAGCTTTGACAGCTTATCTCAGACAACTTGCCTCATCCGAAACACACAAGAAAAGTATGACAATCTGCACCTTGTCTTACACGTGACTAACACTCACGCAGCGTCTAAAGTCTCCAACAATCAACCAACGAACCATGCAAACAAGCAAGCAGACAAACAAGCAAGCAACCAAGCATGCAATCAAACAAGCAAACTAACAAACAATCATTCAATCAAGCAAGCAAGAATGCATGCAATCAAGCAAGCGATCAAGACAGGTCATCGCTGTCTCGTCTCATTTGTGTCTTACTCCCAAGTCACAACTGAATTTTCGAGCAATTAAAGTCAAGAACCTGACAGCTTATTCCTGACAGCTTCTCTCGACTACGTTCCACATATCACGCTTCTACCTGAAGTCCAAGACCACCGTCGTCTCGTCTTATTCGTGACTTAAGACCTCTCCAGACAGAAGAAAATTTCGTGCGAAGCTATGCGAAACTACGTGCCTACAAGGTCAATATTGCAGTAATCCTGTGGTTGGTGTTGCGTTAAGGACGAATATTGAAGTCTTTTTTTACACCATACTGCGTCGGCGTGCAGCCGCGAGCAGCCAGTCTGGTTAGGGCTTTACTCTCACGTTATGAGCGAAGTTTCAAGCAACTAAAGCAAGAATCAAACAACTTGTCCCGAGACAACTTTTCTCTCTCGTGTTTCACACTCACGTGACGAGAAAATCTTCAAGCAACTAGGACCAAAAATCTAACAGCCAGTCAACACCATGTTCCATGAATCACACAATAACCTGAAGATGGAAATAACCTTCATCATCTCGTGTCACTCAAAAAAAAAAAGAAAAAAAAAGTCACCAATTCCAAGCTTGAAGTCTCGAAGAATCAACGCTCACACAACCTGTCTCGTCACGACCTCACCACATACTGACCTGACGACCAAGACAACTGTTTCTTACTATCTGCAAAATACTTACCTCCATTCTACATGCTAAATTAGTTTAATTTTGCTTTTCCCATGCTCAAACATCAATAAATCTTCGGAATTTACGTATTTCAACGTCAGTTGCCCGCTTTTCCCGCTAGGCGCGCTGCTAGCGCCACCGCTGCAGCCGCCTGCCTCTTGGGGAAACTCCCTTCGTTTTTGAGCATGCACGAGGTTAGACGTGCGTTTCCCAACAAAGAGAAAAATACGGCCGACCAAAATAGTGAAGATGATTGATTGATTGATTGATTGATTTATTACGGAGCTCTAGCCAACATTGGCTACCAGCCCCAGTACAACTACACACACTTACTTAAACACCTACATCACTACTACACTAATACATAGAAGCTGTAAAGGCTCTAGGCAAACCGACCTGTAGCGTCACAGAAACCTGCCAGTGAAGATGAGTTGGCTAGCATCAACAATATTTTGAAGGATGGGGATTTTGCATCCTGCACGTGCCAGAAAACGCTTTTTAGATCACCACCCTCTGTGCAGGAGATGTAGGATTTGTAATTTTACGACAGAACAATGTAACATTTGTGATTTGTTCAGGCCAGATTCGGTGAAAAGAATTTTGTGGACTTGACGTCGATCGGATCAAAAGAAGGAGCAATTGAAGAGAAAAAAGGAGAAAGGACAATCGTCTCTCGATCGGAGGTTAGAAGAAATGGCTAAAAACCCATCCGCTCCGATTTTCGTAGAGGAACTTGTAAACAGTGCAACGGATTCATCGTCGGAATTCGATAGTGTCCCGGTCGAGTCTGAGACCATATACCCGAAGAGCACGTTGGGATCGATGGTGACGGCGGCCCGACATGGAAAATAAAGTGGTGCAAAAAGTGAGTGCTATAGTTTTGTCGCATGTGGACGAGAAATTTGGTGAATTTCGTGGCGAGATGATGGGGTCCATCGCTGGTTTAGTGTCAACGGTAAACGCTCTCATCGCACAACAGGGATTGTCGAGTGAGAGCATTTACGTGTGCTGTAAACAACGACAAAACCAAAGAGGCTGTGGTCCTGGTGACTGATACGGACGTTTTCCTCACGGAATATGGTGAGCATAATGTGTTTTTGAACAGTGATTTGTCCGTGCTCGCGGAGGAATCAACGGCCATACTGTTAAAGACTGTAGGGACAACTGATTCCGAGACAAAGGGTTTGCCGGGTAGTTCGCTGTCAGCTAAGTCACATCGTCCGGAGAGCGGAAAAAAGGGCGTGAAAGAGAAATCCGATGACAATCCGAGGGCACAGAGTAACAAGCATCGGGGCCTTGGTCTCGGCCTGCAGAAAGGAAAAAGGTGAGGGGAAACATTCAAATGACATGCTATCCGCACCTCGAAAGAAGTAAAGTGGACAGGTGAGTGATGCTGTAAAGAAGCAGACCAATCCGTCAGTGCCTGAGAGAAGGGTTAGCGGACAGAATAGTAGTGTGGCTAAAGGTCTAAATGCCCTGTCCTCACCCGAGAAAAGGGTTAGCGGACATGGGGACAGTTCAATTAACTCTAGGCAAGCCTTGCCCGCACCTGAGAAAAGGCCAAGGAGGGCGAAGTCCGTGGACAAAAATCCTAGCTCAGGGAGAGTGGCTCCCACACCAGGACTTCCTATAGTTCGCTGGATCGGAATAGATCGCAGTTCGCACGCACAACATCACAGTTCGCCGGATCGCGACGATCGCAGTTCATAGGTGACGGTTCGCACTTCGCATGGCATCACAGTTCGCACATCGCACACCCACGCAGTCCACCAGTTCGCCGGGATTCTCCGGGCCACGGAAAGACGTACACAGGGCAGCACGGATCGCCGGTGAGGGTGGTTCTACCTATTGTCAGAGTTGACGAACGTTTACTGGAGGAGCACGATGAGTATGGGGATGAGGAGTACGACGAATACAAGGACTCGCAGAATTATTACCGGAACACTACACACTGGACAATCTTGTGACTAACAAGAGGGAGGTCAATCAGGGTGCCCTGTCATCAGCTCTAAAGCGGAGAAAAGTTGGTTTCAACGAACATGATGTCTTCCTTGAAGACAGGAGCTTCAGTGTGGAACAACAAGCACAAGAAAGACAGTGGGAAGAAACCGTCACTAAGAAGCTTATGCTTCCTGAGTCTACGGCAGACAAAGACGACCCATTCGAGGAGGGGCCAGGTTTCATACATTGGAAGCACTTCGCGGGTTTCATGTACAAATACCTTAAGGGGACTCAATATTACAAGTCGGCAGCAACGGTGGAAGCGGATCCAGCCGACCCGCCTCACGAGACATTCACTAACTCCGGAGCACCCAAGCCCCCCTCCATCTTCCTCAGTCAGCGGTGGGTTTACGGCAATTGCTTAATACGTAATCCCTCACAAGGAAAGGCGGGCAACTTATTTGTGTCTCTAAGCCTCTTCCCCCACACGATCCGAGTATGTCTAAGGTCTTCTTCAGGTCAATGGGAAAAGGTGCCCCATCCAAGAAAAGGTACTAGACGTTCCCGGAGGCAAACTATTTCCCAGAGAGGATGAACCTCGAGCTGGATTCAACGCTGAGGACACCACAGTTCATTCGGATTCCGCTGCAACAGTTTGACGAGGAGGAGTTACTTTTGAGATGCAGCATACGCGTAAACGTGCATGTAGACCTCTCATATTCGGCGTCGATGGCAGCTTTGAAGACGTTGGTGGCGGAGGTACCTTCTCTCGGGGAAAACCAGACAGTAAAAGAGTGCATCCACATGATGAAGAGGGCGTTGTCGTTCCACACAGACAGTCTTAACTGGTCCTCACGGCTGTTGCTCAACTCTGTTTTCCGCAAGAGGGACGCTCTCCTAGAATCCGCGGCAAACATTCCCACGGACGTAGCAGTCCAGTTGAGATTGACCCCCATACACGGTTCGACAGACTTGTTCGGCGGCAAACTTCTCCAACTCGCTCCCGAGCTGAGGGAAAATACCAAGCCACAACCAATGGGTAACCCTGCTCCCAGAGGGAACCAAGGGAGGGCAAGATCTGCAAACAGGATTTATGCTCCCTACCCACATTATAACAACCAGGAAGGAAGAGAAAGAGGACTAGGCAGAGGGGAAAAGTGGACCGACCTGCAGCCCTTTCGGGACGCTACCACACAACCAAGTGGTAGAGGTCATAATCGAGGCAGAGGCTTCTTCCGAGGGAGGGGATGGAGAGCCGGTAGCAAACCTTGACGGCTAATTGGGACAGTTTCTCCCCACTCACCGACAGGTGGGGGGAAGACTGGCGAAACACCTCAACGACTGGAAGGCGATAACGGACGAAATTTCATTCTGGAAACGATAGTTCGGGCTACTATCCCCACTTTTCATCGGCACCAAGACTCATGGACAAAGCCCCATATTGGGGGAACCAGGAGGTCATGAATTGCGAGCTTCGCAACGAAGTGGGAAAGCTTCTCCGAAAGGGAGCAATCGAGAGATGTCAACCGGACTCCAAAGGCTTCTGGAGCCCGGTGAGGGTCTCCCGAAGAAAGGAGGGGGCACCCGCCGGATCTTCAATCTTCATCTTCTAAACTGCCACACTCAGAAGGAGAAATTCAAAATGGAAATGATAGGGAAGATACGGGAGGCGCTGAGGGAGAAGGAATACACAGTTTTGTTGGACCTCGAGGACGCATACCTCCACGTCCCTTTACACCCAGACGTGAGACGCGTCTTCAGCTTCGTGTGCGAGGGAGTTTCGTATCAGTTTTCCACGCTACCGTTCGGGTTGTCAACGGCGCCACACGTTTTCACCCACATGCTACGCCCGGTCCTCGCGGTCCTACATCAAGAGAAGACGAAAGCACATGCTTACATAGACGATTGGTTGCTCCGTCACTTATCACCACGCCGTCTATTGGATCAGATGGATCGCTGCATGCGTTTGTTCCAGAAATTAGGCCTGGGTATCAACAAGGAGAAATTAAGACTCGTCCCGAGTCAGACTTTCATCTTCCTTGGAGTGAAGTTCGACCTAACCACAAGCAGGATTCGACCTTCGCCAGAGAGAATAGGCAAGACCATTTTTGCGGTGAGAAGACTACAGGACAAATCCGAAACGTCAACAAAGGCGTTGGCATCAGTAATTGGGATTCTAGATTCCAATGTGACACTGGTTCCACTGGGCCAGTGGAGAGTGAAGCCTATCCACTGGTTCAGGAAGGAGGAGTGGAGCCCGAGGGTGTCATGGGAAGACGTGGTTCAACTTCGCAACCTTCCAAACATGGAGTGGTGGACGTCAGCCGAAAACCTTCAGGCAAAGGTTCCGCTGAAGGAGGCAAGACCAGAGGAACTACTTTTCGCAGATGCTTCGTCAACAGGATGGGGACCCCATCTGGGAAAGTGGACGGTGGCAGCGATGTGGACCGAGGAGGAGAGCGGGTTCCACATCAACATATTAGAACTGAGGGCACTCAGATATGCACTTCAAACTTGGAGAAAAGAGATCTCGGGCATGGACATCGGGGTTATGTCGGACAACTCGACGGCAGTAGCATACATCTGTCGGGGAGGGAGGGACACATTCCAAAGCTTTAATGCAGGAAACGTCCTTACTGTTACAGCTTTGCGAAGGTCACGACATTACACTTTTCCCCAGGCACATTCCGGGGAGACTCAACGTCTGGGCGGATGAGCTCTCCAGGAGGAACGAGATACCCACGACAGAGTGGCGACTCGACCCAGCGTTACGCAAGGGACTGCTTGCAAGGTGGGGAATACCCGTAGTAGACCTGCTCGCAACAAGGAGCAACACGCAGCTAAACAGTTTTGTGTCCCCCTTCCCGGACCATCTCGCCTGGGGGACGGACGCTCTGGCCATCCTATGGAAAGGGATGAATGCCTATGTTTTCCCACTATTCTGTCTTCTACAACTTGTGTTGAACAAGATCCGGGAAGAGCCAGGTTGTTACATTCTCATTGCACCATTGTGGCCCGCTGCGACGTGGTTTCCGGATATCCTGGAACTCGCGAACGAGTACCCAATACAGCTTTCACTGACAGTGTGAAGCACGGTGGCAGCCGCCCTACAGAATTTTCTACGGATCTTTCTCAAGTGGTCGTCGTTAGGTCGGGTGAAAGCTCCACTCCAAGATAGCGAAAGCTAGTCATCCACGACAGTGTATGGTTAATCATTAGCAGGGGAGCCATAAAATCATCATCCCTGCCAAACACCATTCCAACTGATTTGTTGGCATTGAAGGTCAGGCCCTTGTCATGTGTCAAGTACACAAGCCTATCCAGTAGAAACTGAAGTGCCTGTCAGCTTGGGTCCAGCAGGACGATGTCGCCAGTGAAGGCGACAATGTTCACAGCAACACCATTTATCCTCCAACCAGTGCTCATTTCAGAAATACTGGCAATAGCTCCATTTAGGACCCGACAGAAGAGGAAAGGAGATGGTGACTTCCTTGTCGCACTCCACATGTAACCGTAAAGGAATCAGAAAGGTGTCTTTCCCAGCTCACCTGAATGGCTTGCCTTTTATAACGATTAACGATAGTATCAGTAATGTACGAGGAAAGTCCTCTCTGGTGAAGAGCTTGGAACACAGAGCTAATGGCGTGGTTCTTCAAGAATTTTCTTTTCGCCCCATCTGAAGGAGCTATGCCGTACACCATGCGGCCGCTGTATGGGGGAACTTTAGTTACATTTGCCGCATACAACAATTCCACCCCACCGAAATGCTGCTCCTTGTGAAATTTCTGGATACATTTCTTTCAGGCACACCTTATTCTTGTACGCAGTGGGCAGGTCTGGTACATAGTGGAGGTCACGTTAGCTTCCAAACTCGTAGTCTCGGTGTCACTTGTTCTTGTCCGCTATGGGAGTAGGTCTAGGGGGTTTGCACACAGGGGTCAGGTATTGTGCACAGTGGGGGTCGGGTTTCGTACACAGTGGGGGCTGTTTTTGGAATCTGTTTCTTGATCACGAGAGCGCCTGGGGATGCTTGTGAATGCTTGTCGTTGGGACACACGCATTGTGCATCGTGTATCGTGTACATAGTTGTGCAGCGACTAGCGCCTGTTCATGGTGATCCACTACTATACTGGTTGACAGAAAAGACAGTAATGGCAAAGCTGCGCGTTGAGTAGCGAGGGACATGAGTAGCATCAGGAGCTGGTAGCATTCTTGGTAAATTGTTGTTGTGGTTGTTCATGGAGCTTAGGTGTAGTTATAGTTGCTGTAGTTGTTGATGTTGATTTACTAGTTTTGTAGCAGAGCGTACGACTGATGGTCAAGGCTCTTGAAAATAAATTAAAATTCAATTCTTATAATAATAAAAAATAAAATTTATTTATTTATTACTAGCTGTACCCCCGGTGTAACATACGCCGGTCTAGCCGGTTTCCGCATACCTTAGCGAAATACTTTACTGGGCATCATGAAATGAAAA
>JAHWFP010029222.1:0-44209 GCA_023313725.1 Lithobius niger
ATTCAAACTAAACAAAATGTTTGCATTCAGAATTTTGTTTTGTTATCCAGTTTTTTTTTAAATAGCTAATCTTTGAAGACTTAGCAAAATCCCGACCGTCCATACTCTGCTTATTTTACTTTAAGTGGAATAGTTTCATACAAAAACTATTCTTGTTCTCATTTGCAAAGTAAAAGTGGAGCCCTTTGCTCACATGAAATCAACGTCGAACGCAAAAAAAAAACTCTTTCAAACGTTTTCACTTTCGTTTTATAACTATTTTTTTTGAAATTTGGTAATTTATTGAGCCTTGTGAAGGTTTTTGTTTTATTTTAAAGGTACAGCACTTTTAAATGGAAGAGATGAACGTTTTCCCACACTGCGCCATGCTTTTCCCGTCTGGTAGAGAACTGTCCATGTCGCCAGGAACAGTAACACCCTCTGTATCACCTAGGTCATGCGGGTGTGTTATTGTTTCTAATTACGTAAAAATTAGACAATTTAGACTAAATACTACACAATTATAATTATTACATTATTTTAAGCAGTATTACTTAAACTTGTGTAATACTACACTACACCAGTGTAAGTATTACGAACGTGTGTAGGCTAGTTCATTATCAACACGTGGTCTTGGCAGCATTCAATTAACTTTGGATCTGCTATCTTTTTCAAACACTGCCAATTCGATCAACGTAAAATCATTCATCTTCTAATTTGGACAGAGCTTCACCTTACATTATTTTATCACGATGTTGGTTAATAGGGTTACTCATAAAATAAATGATCAACTTATTAGCAGGAGGTGTTGTTTTTCACCCAGGGAATGAATTGGTGGAGTCAGTTATTTAAAAAAAAAGCTGATGTTTTGCATTAGAATAAATCAAATTATTACAATGACAGTAGTGGGAGTGCGTCAAATCACCAATAGTGGAGGTAGGTAGTGGAGTTTTTTTATACGAACTAATATCTTATATAAGAATAGCTCAAATTACGAGGAACAGAGGCAGTGGAGTCAGGGTGGTGCTTCGGTATGGATGTATTGTAAATATGCTGGGAAGAGGTCGACAAACTGTTTCAAGCAATGCACTTAGATGAAGATGGAAATAGAAAGAGGGATAAATGCAGCATCTTCTTTCAAAACACTTACAAAACACAAAATAACTGGAAAACATCTGAACAGTTTCTTACCCGTTACTTTGCTTGAAAATTAAGTGGGGTTGTTTGGATCCTGCAGCAATTTCTTCAAATCTCAGGCATGAGTTATCTATCCAGTGTTGCAGTCCGGCTAAGATGATTTCACGATCTCCCTGGGCTAAAAATTTGATAACAAGAGTCGATTTTACCTACAATTATTTGAAAGATTGAATTGTATAGACCTAATGTTGTTTAATGAATAATTTCAAATTTCGCTGATGATATGTCGCAATAACACCATTGTTGAACATCTGACAATTACATTTTAGTTGATGTTTTAGTGTACCATGATTAATTTTGTAACTTCTCTCTGGCGAGTTGCCTTATTTTTGTGCCAGGACCACTGCACTGTGACTGAGGTTGGTGCTAATGACCAAGCTGTCGACGCGCCATTAAGCCTCATCTCCCCCCCCCTTATTTTTGTGTAAAGTTTGTACATAATGTTTTTGTTTACTAATCAACAAAAAATCATACAGATGCAAACTTACGTCCGCAGCACCATGTATCTTGATAAAACCAGGTAGTGCAGGAAATTGAATTCATTACCCTTATATTTCAAGGATGCTCACAAAAAAACAGAACTATTCGGTTTTCTCTTTTAATATAATAGGCATTAGTCGTTACAGAAAAAGAAATATTGTACTTTACAATTAGGAATGAACGTCATTGATCAAGAATTCCCAGTCAAGCTGTTAAAGCTACACTATGAATTTGTGGCTACGACCTATTCATGCTGCTCAGCTTGTTTTAAACTTGTCTCACGTACCTATAAAATTGTACGTTAAACTAAATCACCATAGTGACTCAGCTACAAGCAGTGAGCGCTTTTTCATAAGTCAAATGAAAATAACCTAGGTGCCTAGACGCCAGTCTACTGGCCATTTTTTATATTTTAACAACACCATCCAGGAAAGAATTGTTAACATGAGCGTATTGTTGTGTAATTCTCCAAGGACGAGCCATAGTGAGTCTTCAAAGAAGCAGTTTGAAATGAACTTTACAAATAATCAAAGTAGCCTATGGTAAATAACAAAATATAACCAACGTGAAACATGCACGCTATTCTATGCCATACACTGTTTCTTAACCACTCGTCGAATTCAAGTAACTTCACTTTGTATTTTTTCCCTCTTTGCTTACATCTTTTCGGTGATATTGCAGTCTAAATTGATGTTATAAACCCATTTGCAAATTTAGCACCAAACGGCAACTTTCGTCAAGTTATATAAAGAAACAGTAGAACGGGCAAATTAAGAATGCAGTTTAAACAAGGTTAAAATATTGTTCAATAAAATTGCAGAGGAGTTATAAGAATGTGAACGTGTGCAACTGAATGAAAGTAGATAGTTTTGAAATATAATTGAAATTTGAAACCAGCAAAACTTTTCGATCTCAGCTCCAGTCTCGAATCCCATGGCGACCAGATATTTTGCATTTCGAAATTACCAACTTTTTCACGTTCGATGGCATGTATTCTCCCGCCATATTCCCCAGTTATAGTTTAACAAAGTCGCGACGTTGATACCAAGCAACTGTATCTACGCATTCATTGAGCCCTGGGCACTATATTCATGTTGCATTAATAAGTAACACTGTTGATTTTGGAAAGAAAAGGAGCAAAAAGAATCACGCATTTGGTTTATTGGTTCAGGAAGTATTAGGCATATGTCCCATATTAAAATTGTAGAATACAACAATCGTTCCCCAATTCCCCGTTCCTTATTTCAGCATATAATAGCCCCAAAGGCATGCAGCATAGTGTTCTCAATTAGCCCAACTCGACAAAGGTTACTACAGACACAAGCCAAAGGAATGACATTTGTAGACTACTTACAGGATTCGCTAATGGTGTATGGTACAACTCCATTGGTCCATCTGTAACTTTCATCTCCAATGGCCTTTCTAGTATCAATTGGACTGGAGAGCATTTCTAGTTGTTCAGCATTCAGAATCATATCTCCTCCCCACAAGGTCTCTCCTTCTTCAGTCGTGTCTGGGTTTGAAGTAATTGGGTTCTTCATTACCTTTAATTTGTTAAATTAAATAAAAAAATGAGAAAAATGCAAGATATCTTGTGCTCACTAATTCTTCAATCTGACAGTTTTTCAGTTCCGTGTTTATGGTAGGAGAAACATATTGTTGTAAGCCCTGTGTAAGTTGCTCGTAGAGTTTATTTATACAGTTGCACAAAATATGAAGAAATTTGTAAAGACCTATTTAAATTGACTACAGTGCACAACATGACGAATTTTTATACAAAAAAATGCATACAGTCCTTAAAAATTTTTTAGGCTATATTTTCATGGGACAGCTAATAAAGTTCTTACTCTGGATAGAGTTTGGGGTGCAGTAGATTTGATAAAGTATTTTGGCTGTTAAAGAAATATAAATTTCTTGTTCGTCATGTATGCCTGAACGCTTAAAAATATATATATTCTGCGGATATTTGTTATCTGAGTTACAACTTGCCATCAAGCCTATATGTATTTCAAGATTGACACTAACTATTCTATATTATTAATGCAGTTAGCGAACGAGAACTAGCAACAGTGAAGGCAATGTCATCGGTGCAATCAGGGTATGGAATCCACCAACGAGTAACAGACAGGTAACCTTGACGGATCAGATAGGTTACCAGCTACACATTCTAAATATACAGTGCTAAATTATTAAAGCAACAAGGAGCAACTTTGATTTGCCTTGAAAGAATATTTGACTAAGAAAAAAGAAAACTAGGAAAATCATGGTTTAGCATAAAGTTTACGCATTGTCATTTAACAACTGTCATTAAGAAACACTCAGTGATATAGTATTTCGTTTGGAAGCAAACGTTGTAACAGTCAGTCCTGCTTAAGTGCTAGTCTGCCATTAGTTTTATGGCTATTCAGAATTATTTTTTTATTCTTTTCAGGAAAGATAATGTTTTTCTGTCTCTTTTTTGGCATAAAAGATGAGGTGGGGGAGTGACACTACTGGATTTATTGGTGAGTTTGATCGTCTTTGCTATTTAGGCAGCAGTTTTCTAAAATATCAATGAAATACATTTTTGTTGCGTTTTTGTTTGACAGCAAAGTAGTTGCCAGTCAGAGCAGGCCAGTATAGTATAAATCGCTGTAGCCTCCTTAAGCAGCTGTGGGATCTAGTCTGGCTTGATCTGGCGTCAACTCGTCAGATGCGATGATCGGAAGTTTCCTGTTTCAAAACCCGGGTGCCTTCCATATGAGCGTAGATCTGCTTCAGATATCATAAGGCTGCGAGTAATTTCTTTTTTAATAAGCTGTTAATTATTAGGGTGCTATTTTCTGATAGTAAATCAACCAGCTAGTCCACGGTTGAGTATTAATTTCTGACACCCATGGCATCCACATTTCCAGAATGGAATGTGAGCAGGAATATCTTGATTCCAGGAACTGAAGTAGGGTCTTACGGCATCAGCATGAGCCGAGGCAATTTGTGCCTATGCCGTGGCTGTAAAATTACAGCACGTTTAACGTAAGTTAATTATGACGCTCCTTCGGTAACGCTGCGATCTATTCTAGTATATTCCTGACATTGTGTCCTGACAAGTATTGCCACCATATTTTTACAATGAAAACTGAGCAGGAACATCACGATTAGGTGTTACCGCGTTGGCTACGCTTTCAGTGTGGGCATGGGCGAAGGCAATTTTGGGTTATGCTGAGACAGTTTAGTGCCGGAGACTACCAGGTTACTGTCTGAGACTACCTAGTTCTTTCAGTGACTCAAGAATTTGTTTTGTCATATTTCAGACATTGTTTCCACTGTGACGATCGGATAAATGAAACATCTTTATTATTTACATGTGATTTACAAGTCTAAGATCATGACAAATTTTCTAGGATGAAAACTGTAGGAAGTGTTTGTTGAGCCATATTAGACACCTAATAAAAATTTTAGCCTTCCAGTTTTCAAACTTTTGAAAACTTTCCGTATATTCTTCTGTACACCTGATACTAAAAAAAAAACAGTTGAGAAATGTTTTGTATTAATCTTTTGAGGGTCAAACCGTATTTTCAGCCGTCTAGTTACTGTGAGGTCAAATTTTCTTCAGTAGAATGATTCTGTTCAGTGCTAGGATTTACGACTATGAAAACACAAATTTTTATTTGTTTATTTTGTAATTCGATTTATATTAGGTAGTATTTATGTAAACTTTGCCTATTTCTTATTGTACCAAAATCGACTTTTGGCATTAACATAGTACACATTTAGTAATCACACAATCAGTGAGATATAACAGTTAAAATGTTGGCTTCACTTTTCTTCAGTAATGTCTATTCATTTCTACATGTAGTTGTACAGTAAATTTCTCGAAGCATATGCTTTCCCCCTTTCCATTCTCCTCGGCTAGAGTTTGAATAGTTACTGTTTCTATTTTCCTCGCACCATGCAACAAAATACGTAATTTCCATTTTTGTTATTCCATGGTACAATTAAATGATTAATAACTTCTTGTTTTCTCTTGCGGAGTTCAATTTTACTCTCCGAAATTGTACATGCAGAATGTTTTGTAGCTCTTACGTACCGAATATTATCAGTGTAAACGTTTGCTGAAAGCATTGAAAGTTCTATAAAATTTCTTGCAGGGGGGGGGGGCAACTAAAACGATATTTCTTGCAAAAATATAGAAATAAAACAGCAACAAAGTTCATTTTAGCTGAGCACTCGGGCGCTAATCTCTGATTAACCCCCTGAGAAAACTGGTCTGATAGCCAACTGCTACTGTAGACTGTATCATCTAGCGGTCCCATTAAATAGTTGTGAGATTTATTTCAGTTGTTATACGACAAAAGCTCGGTTAATGTTTAATGAATGCAAGTAAATCTATTACAGTAATATTATTCCACAAACATCAAATTGCCTTAGTGTGGACTTAAAGCATCGACATTTGAAATCAAAGGCCAAAGTCATATGGCTCTGCCGTACTGACATGTGCCTGTAAGGTATGTATGCACGCCAGAAGAAATTTGGACTCAGATGGTTAGGGTCCAATTCCCAAATCTGGCAGACCGACATATAGGTCCTATAGGAAACGACTATAAGTTTGATCTGTACATATTTGGAAATGTTCTAGCCAATTCTTGGCAATCTCTACACATACCATTATCAGAAATTCGTTGGGTTTAATGCTCTCCATATTTGTCGTCCATATTCATTCTAAACCATTGTATGCTTAAACATTACGCCAGTGATTCTATACAAGCACTACATTGCTTCATATGGCATACGGCTTAAAAAATACTTACATGAGCCCTAGCAGTAACGACCACAACGAATAGTAGAAATGGAGACATCTTTAACATCTATGTGAATTAGTAACTGAATATGTACGTAGCATATATACACTTGTTGAGTGTACTCATAATCAGTAGCATTTCAAAATAAGTGAATAGGTTAATTCATCATTAACCAGTCGTATTAGTATTGATTTAGAGTTAGATCTGCTCCCTGCTTGTCCTTATCTTGCATTCTACCGTTTGCCTGCATTCATTGAATAATTGTATACTGCTCATTTGCGACCATTGACGAAGTCACCACTACCTTATGACTGTTTTAAATGTCCTCAATAAGGTCGCTGATTTTTAAGTTTGAAAAGAGAAGTAGCAAAATTGTAAGTTGGAAATTTATTTTAAATGAGGTAACTGGCAAAGACAACAATGGTAATTTATTTTAAGATGTGAAACAATCAAAAGAGGCCATCGTTTTAAGATGGCAGATTATATTTAGTTGGAAACGAAGCATTCTGTGGTTGTTGTTTGTTTACTTGGAAAATAATCACGTTGCTCATATTTCAGAAGGGAAAATTGTTTTTATTCAGCAATCCGCACCTGAGTGCAATGTGTTTGCTGCATTTCCTAAAATCTCTCTTAGGATTACTTCGACCTTAAATTGGCATTTAAGCAAAATTATTGGAATTCGTGAGAATCCATTATTTACAACCGTGTGTACCCATGCATTTGAACCAGAGCTAACACTACCTGTAAATATCTGAAAATTGTGAAATATTCCAATTAAAACACTAGTAACCGTTGTTAAATGCTAACGAGAATTTGAAAATACTTTTTTTTACATTGTTTAATACATTTGTTCTTATTATAGCACATAAATGAGGGCACATAAATGAACCATGCATCCAAAAACGTATTAAAAGTAATTCCACTTACACATTGTTTACATTAAACCCATAGCTTTGTCAAAATAATTTCATATCCGTCTCCCCTCCCCCTTCCACCAACCTACGTATTCCAACCTCATCCTGTCTGTTTCACTGAAGAAGCAGTAATACAATGATAAAAATGTAGATTAAAAAAATTACAAACCATCCCAAACGACTGAGAAGCGATCAGAGAATCTAATGTTAACCTAAAATAAAGAGCTTACCTTTCTTTTTGTTGTTAAATAAACGATGAAGTTCTGCAACAATTTCATTTTTTTACTGTTGCAACTAAGCATAAATAGGTCAAATTTGATTTCAGAATTTTAATTTAAAACTTTCGAACAGTTGAAACTACGTAAACTGTTTCCAGCTGACGAAGTCCAGTCAGTTCCTTAGAGTGTGAAAAATTCCTTCTTTTTAGTAAAAATTCTAAGAAAATCCTTCCAGTTACTAGGAAGAACATTATGTGTCTTTACATGCTTCTTGTCCCAGATCCACGATTCTCTCGTGTATGAGCTTTCAAACTATTGTCCTGATATGTATCTTACACGAGATCTACTCGTTGTGCATGAAACCTTTTAGCATCGTGGTGAACGTGATGTTGAAACACTTTGACAGAGTAATCTCAATGTTTTACATGTTCTTGGTAATACCATATACACTACGGCAACAGCATCGTATACAACGGCATCGTATGTAACTTCGACACTGTCACAAACTGCATCTTCATTACTTTGGCCCTCAGTAGCATTTTCTTGGGAAGCACTATCTTTAACTAACTCCTCTAGGATGTGGGTAAGTTCTGTGTAATCGATATAGATGATTTTTTCGCCACGAAAAAGAGCCATGCCCTCCATCATTGTCCTTAAATGGAGTGTTGTGTACTGGGTACAAATCAGAACTTATCCACACTCTGGATGAACTATTTAAAGATAGTGCCCCACCCCCCACAAAAAGTTACTACTAGGGCCGAAATAATGAAGAATCAGTTTGTAATAGTGTCAAACCTACATACGATGCTGTTATATACGATGCTGCTGCCTTAGTGAATATTCTACTACCGAGAGCCCGTAAAACATTCATAGATTACTCTGTTAATATGTTTCAACAACATGTACACTACGATGCTAAAAGGTTTCATGCAGAACTTGTGTGGGAAACATATCAGGACAACAGTTTGAAAACTGATACACGAGAGCAGTGTGGATCTGGTACAAGAAGGGATGTACGAGCACAAAACGCACTTCCCAGTAACTGGAAGGATTCTATGATAAAATCCACTAACTAGGAGTATTTTACCGACTATTGGAACTGATTACACTTCTTCATCTGTACTTGAATCAGTTTACGTAGTCTCAACTGTTGGATTTAGTGTTATTACAAATGCACCAGTGAAAAACACAATTCATTCCACTTCATCCCTAGAAGAGGTTGATTCTCGTTTATTCCTCCATATTAGGATGCGATCATCCAAGGTCACAAGAATATGTATCAGGATGGAGGATACGTATATTCTTGTTCTTGCAGCTTCGTTTGCACATACGTTCATTGAAATGGGGCTATGCGAGTTGTGGGTAGGATTTGGAATGGGAAAATATGATGGAGTCATAACCGTACATGTGATCCCCAATGGTATTGGTTATTGCCTTGAAAAATTCGCTGAAATTTGGCAAAAAAAAACGAGCCACCGTCAAACTCAAAATTACTCTTACTCTTTTATAGCAACAGCTTATTGATATCTCTTGACAGTATGCGAACTATTTAGATTGAGCTGTACAGTGTAGCCTGTGCTTAGCGTAATTCTAACAATGGATGGCGTTAGCATGTAGTTAAATTTTCGTGAAACGCTATGCGTCAGCAAAACTCGAACCAGCTTATCTCACGCACGATTGTTTTTAAGTCGTCGTGCCGCCCCTAAAAAATGTCGTTGTAGCCCCAGGCCTCCCAGGCCTACTTAGACTTCCAGCCCTGGTAATTTCCACGAAACCTAAACCATTTCTCGCTAGACGAACAAACATGCAAACAAACAAACAAATCGTATGTTTTGAATGATGTAGGTGAAATTCAGGCATGGTGAGAAATTTGATTGACGAACTGTGAGCAATAATTGCAATTAGTTTGCGTCAAAATAATCAGTACATCAATTTTGTGATACTTTTGGAGTCGGAGAAATTACATGAAGTATACATCAACGTCAATGGAGTGAGCAAAGCGAAAGATATGGCTAGTTATTATTATTATTATTACTAGCGGAGTCACTCGCTTCACTCGCTCATTCTGCTACGTCTCGCTACGCTCGAGGAGCTTACATCCTGCAACTCTTGTGGTGCTGGTAGACATTCCACGTCTAAAACGATCAAGCAAATGGTCAGAGTTCAGTATGCGTTTTTCGTAAAGCTTCACAGCATGAACAAATGATAGCCAAAAATCATTCCAACAGTCTATGTGAACTACGTGCACGTCGATCCATGCTTGCAGTAATTTCTTTGATTCCAAGACCATCACAAAATCATGTGCTGATTATTTCGACACAAGCTAATTGTAATTATTGCTCACAGTTCGTCCATTACATTCTTAACGGTACCTGCACTTCATCTACATAATTCAAGACATACGATCTATTTCTTTGCACATTGAGAGATGAAAGAATGAGAGAGAGCAAAGCGAGACACACATTGAAAAAATTTGCTTTATATGGAAATCGCTCGCTCTGCTCGCTCAATCTACACACCACCATGCTCCGGGAACACGAATGTTTAGCACCCTTTTAAAACCAGATTTCCCTGCATCAAGTCAGTTGATACAAAACCAATTTTAATAGCTATATGTGTTACGTTGCAAAATACGTCGTCCGTTAAGGTTATTTTTTACGTGCATCCTTCTCCAGATCATCTCAGTGCGTAACTATCAGCTTCAAGACGATCCATGATTCATATAATTTCTATGTACTGATTATTTCGACAAAAACTAACTGCAAATGTTGCTCACAGTTCGTTCGTGACATTCCTCAGCATATCTACATGTCACCTATATCATATTCCAAACGCACGATTTGTTTGTTTGCACGTTTGTACGTCTTCTCCTCCAGAATTAATCCCTTACGATGGTCAGAGATAAAAGACTGATAGATCAAAGCGAAACAAACATTGAAGAAGGTTTAGTTTACATGGAAATTTCTCGCTTTGCTCGTTCAACCCACGCACCTCCGTGCTTCAGCAACACGCATGTTTGACACCGTTTTAAAACCAAATCTATTGTTTTGATTTTTCCATGCATCAAGTCAGTTAATACAAAACCAATTTTTAGATCAATACGTGGTGTGTACAAAATACGTCGTCCTTTTAGAATATTTTTTTCCGTGGATCGTTTTCCAGATCATCTCTCTTTGCTTGGGGAGATTTTCATGAACAAACTATGACGTCATGAACAAATACCAGGAGGGCTTTAAAAAACTTAGACGTTACTTTTTCAGGTTCTTTCACTTATTTGAGGTACAAACACACACACGCACGCACATCATCTACTTCATTAAGGACGTATAATGTGCGAGTGTGTTTGTACCTCTACTCCTCTGGAGCCAAAGCATCCAAGCTGTCGACGCGCCATTAAGCCTCATCTCCCCTCCCCCCCAAAGCATATACAAAGATGGGAGTAGGACCAAACGAAATATAATTATATTGCACTCAGTATAGGCCTATTTTCGTCGCTGTAACTTGATATTAAGACCCTCAAATACGCGAAAAACCCTGATGTTTTTTCATGACGTCATAGTTTGTTCATGAAAACCTCGAGCAAAGAGAGATGATCTGGAAAAGGATGCACGGACGACGTATTTTGCAACACACCGCATTATGCATCTTAAAATTGGTTTTGTATTAACTGACTTGATGCAGGGAAAAAGCAAAACAATAGACTTGGTTTTAAAACGGTGTCAGACATTCCTGTTTCTGAAGCACGGAGGTGCGTGGATTGAACGAGCAAAGCGAGCGATTTCCACGTAAAGTTAACCTTTTCAATGTGTGTCTCGCTTTGCTATATCAATCTTTCATCTCTCACCTTCGTAGGAGATTACATCTGACGTTCTGCAGATGTTTCTACAAGTGAGGGATCATCAGAAAGTGAAGTGATAAGACGCCCATGGAAAAATCTGTACTGAGCAGGACGTAAAGAACAATATTCTTAAAATAAGTATTACAAGAAAACCCATATAAAGTGAATACTAACACAAATTACAAGTGATGTGCGGTTCTTGGCGGTTACATTGATTCAGTCACGTTTCTGAGGAAATGTTTGCGCTGATTGAGTGAGCAAAGCGAACGAAAATGAGCGTTTGTCATCAGAAACAGCGCTTTTCTGATAAATTGCGTGATATTTTTGCTTGACTCCTTGGACGTAAAAAAATAATATTGACCTTCTCTCGAGATAACCGATATCGCATACTATACTCTTATAATTTGCATGATCGTTTTTTATGTGGAAGTTCTGTCTGTATCATAAATGTTTCAGCAAGAAATCTCCTCGAGTGCAGCGAGAAGATGCGGAATGAGCGAGTGAAGCGAGCGACTCCGCTAGTACGTTTTTAATGATGAAGATTACTACGGCAGCAACTCGTATATGGCCGGTTTTTACAGCATTGTTGTGATTTCCCGTTTGAATGAAAACATTGTAACTGGAAAAAAGATGACGTCATCAGTACCGTGCATGTCTGTTGAAAGACAGTTCGAATCATTACTTATAGAGACAATTCTAATGATAGACACACAAACAAACAAAAGAATTAAGATTATCTAGATTCCCACTACGGATGTCAATAAAATACGGAATATCGAGAAAACCAATGCTGACACTCACACACACTCACACCTATATATAATTTCCCATTAGCAGTCACCCAAGCTTTCATTAGATTTAGTTAGATTCAGGGTTAAGAGACATAGAGACCAAGATCCCGTTTACAAGAAAATAGTGTGACTGGAAAAAAAATGACGTCAACAGTACTGTGCCCCTTTGTTAAATTCATAGTTCGTATCATTACTTATACCACAGAAAAATATTGTTTTACAGACATACAAAACAAAAACATAAGGATTATCGAGATTGTAAGGATGAATAAGGATTATCAAGATTCCCACTGCGGTAGTTTATATCATTGCGGACACACACAAACAACATACAAACAAATATTATCATCTTAGCTATATAGACCACAGACAATTTCGTTTGACAGATATACAAATAAACAATATAAGGATTATGAAGACTGTAAAGATGACTAAGGATTATCGAGATTCTCATTCTGGAAGTTCATATCATTGCAGATACACACACACAAACAAACAAACATACAAATGGTATGATCTAAGTTATATAGATTATTATTATAGCAGCACCCCGTATATGGCTAGTTTTATATAGTATTGTTCTGATTTATCGTTTGTATAAAAATACGGTGACGTCACTACATCTACCAATTAGTGTTGATTGGCGCAACAAATTAAATACCACTGTTAGGAGTCGTCGCCTACCGTCCAGTAGCATAAGCCTCTTCGATTCCCACTACGAACTTCAATAGCATAAAGATTATAGAAATTCCCATTGCGGACTTCAAAATAATAGGGATTATGAAAATTCCCACTGCGAACGCACAATCCAAAATACGATCTTGGTTATACAGATTATTATTACTAAGGCAGCCCCTTGTAAATGGCCGAGTTTGGATAAAGTAATGAAGTAATAATTTTAAAAAATAATAATAAGGTGCCAGATGCAAAACGTCGCATTTGACCTCGTTTTATGCTTCTGTTCGTCCACCCAGTTCCCAGTTAAGATGGCATAAGGCTCTAAGGAATGAACTTAATTTTTTTTAAACTTCAATGTGCATACGCTAAATATTATCAAGCATTTTCTTAATAGGATTGTTTATTTCTATGGTTACTAGACTGTAACTATTTTGATTACTGTCGTAATCTAGTTTCGATAAAGGAAGGAAGTAATAATTTGAGAGAAAATACTAAGTAGCTACTTTTGAGGACAGGCAAGGTTGACAACTGAGCAGCACTGCAGACAAATAAATTAGGTCATGGTGCTGCAATAAATGGCTACGTTAATAATAGAAAAAAAGAATGTCGCTGTGAGATGAAATTTCCCCTATTCTAATGATCCCTTTCAGGATTTCCACCTATTCAAGGAGAAATTTTAAACTTTAAATTACTCAACTCAAGCTTCATTAGGTAGCATTTATATGAACTACGCCTATTTCTAAGGTGTACCAAACTCAATTTTTAGCCTGAGTATACATTAGGTCTTTTGACTTAAACTTGAGTAACAGCACCATCAATAAGATTTTAATGGTTTGAATAGTGTCTTCACTTTTCTGTAGTAATGTAATGCTTTCTACATGTAATGAGGCAGTAAATTTTTACAACATGTACTCTCCATCTTTCCATTCTCTTCAGTCTGAAATTGAAAATACTGAATTAAAATTTTTGTTATTCCATGATATTATTAACTGATTAATGCCCTCTTGCTTGCTTTGTCAAAAGAGTTCAATTTTACTGTACGATACTGTGTGTGCAGAATTTTCTTAACTTTAACTTATATCTATTGCCATTGTAAACGTCGGCTGAAAGCATCGAATGTTATGAATTATTTTCTTGCAATCGTGCAATAAACAGATACTCCTTATAAAAATGTAGAACTAGAACAGCAACAAAGTTTATATTAGCTGAGTACTCGGGAACTGAGGTCCAATTAGCTGCCTGAGAAAGCTGGTCTCATTACCAATTGCTCCTGTGTAGTGCAGTTTTTACTTGTCTCTTTCAATACAGGATGGAAATGAGCTCGGGTAATGTAAGCCTATTGCAGCTGTCTTCTATATATATATATATATATATATATATATCATATTGCCTTAATATGGAATTAAATCTTCTGTGCTGAACATCAAAGGCCGAAGTCCTGCAACTCAGCCATACTGACATTCTCTTTAAAGTGCGCAAATGCGCATGCATGCAGGTTTTTTAATCTGCGTACGACTGTTTCCTTCTGAACCCATGTCAGTACGGCTGAGAAACAGAACATCGGAATTTGGTATCACATGTCGAGGTTTCTATTCGCTGTTAATTCTGACATTTAGGTCCAATGGGCAACGATAATAGGTCTGCATCTGTATTTATTTAGAAATTTTCAAGCAATTTATGAGCATTCTCTTGGTATCTGCCATGATAGGGGAATCCTCGGGTTTACCCCTCTCCCTAATGGTCTCCAATAGTCATCTAAAGTGCCTGGCAAGCTTAAAATTTAATATAGTTCTTCTATAGAAGCATTACCTTGCTTCAGATAGCATGAAGGCCTAAAGGAAATACCAATATAAAAAATGCTTACGTGAGCCCCAGCAGTGACGACCAAAACGAGCAGTAGAAAGGGAGACATCTTCAACACAGTGCAGGAGTAGATAGACTCTGAATATGTAGCAGCATTTAAATACTTGTTCTGTATGTACTCACGATTAGTACCATTTCAAAATACGTACGTCGTTAGGATAAAACCATCCTTAAAGAGTCATATTTGTATTGCTTTAATGTTAGATCCAGTTCCTGCATGTTCGTTAGCTTACATTCAACCATTTCTCCACATTCATCGACTAATTCAAAACGTTTATTTGAGACCATTGACGAAGTCACCTCGACCTTATGAATGTTGCTTGTCCCCACCGCTTTTGCCAAACAGAAATTCTTTGATAATGTTTATCATGTTCTCTTTGGTTAATAACGTCGCTTTGCATTTCTCTAATGAAACTTAGTGAATGAATTTTTTAGTGCAGCTTATGACGTCAACGACAACTTCTTAAGCTACTAATAATTTCCTTAATTGCCAATATTCGGCGAAAATTAAGTCCGTTTTTGGACGTAAAACTTTTTTGTGTGATGAAGTTACTGTATCAAACAAATGAAGTCCGGATCATTCATAATATCCACAATGTTATACACTTAACATCGGTTTTACCTATATTTAGGCCGGAAATATGTCACTAGCAACGAACGCATGCTGGAAATTATGGAATACAGTAAGTCAAATTCATGCTCTTAAATACATATTTTTTTCGAGTGACGTGACCTGGATTCAAATTGGTAAGCCAACCCATCACCAGATCACCACCATACCGCATTTACCAATATTACAGTGATAAAATCTGGCCACAGCTGTTTCTTTCTTAAGCCGTGTCAGTATGGCTGAGGAGCAGACCATCGGAATTTAGTCTCAAATGTCTAGGTATCTATTTCCAATTTTCCTTAATATTACAGTGAAATGTTGGTGGACTAGTTTGCCAACAACTATTACTTAATTTTTGTAGGTTTATTTTTGCTGTTGACTTATTTTGCTTTTTGCAGTGATTAGTGTCTCTGCATTCGGCTTAAAATTTTCGTCTGAAATGTGTAAAGGGTTCAAAAAGGTTGTTTACTGCACTACCTTAAGTGTTTCGAATTACTTTTATCTCATTTACAGCAATTTATGTCTAACTATTCGGTTTAAACTACAGTTTTTTAACCTTAACCAATTTCAATGCGGTTTACCTAATATTACTTTATTTGTAACCATATTTTTTCGGTTTTCATTGTTTTAAATTGTGGCTTCGATATTACTTCTTTCCGAGTATTCGGCAAATATATTGTTAAAGAATTTTATAAAAGCAAGAGAATTAGTGGGAGAACTAGTAGGAGAAAAAGCGTGAGAACAAGTGAAGTGTTTCCAACTTGGCAGAATTTATTCTAAGAAGTAAGTTCCAGAAACTTTGTTTGTTTGTTAGTTTGTTCTGTCAGCCGAAGATATGGCACCTGAAGGCAAGAGGAACAATTTTGGTTGGTGACTGCCAATTTAAAAATACCAAATGAATTAATATTTCACACGGGGCAAGGCAAATGTGTGCCATACGTCAGAATAGATCCTATAATCGCTGAAAAGTTATGGTAGTCTCTCAAAATATCCAGTCTGGAACCAACCAATTTAATTTATTTAGCCAACTAAACACTTGTTCCTTTGGCTTTTCTGTTCCCAAGAAAGAAACAAAAAACATATACTACGGCCTCTAAATTGTAGTTTTACTATCATAAAGTTTAAAACTGGAGGAATTAAGTGAAAACCAGGATCGTTTCACCTTGCTTCTCAACAACGAGTAACAGATTTATTTCAGTAACGTATTTGTTTATTGGGGCTGTGGCGCGCCTAAGTAACACGTCTATGTTGGGTCATCACAAATCAACATCGGCGCTTAGCGGTTTGCCTCTTCACTGGTTTGAATCCGGGTCACGTCACTAAATACATAAAACATGTTTTAAGTTGATAAAGCATAAGTTCATACAGGTGGCTTACTTACTATGTTTTTCTAGTGTATGATTTTCGCTGATGGCGTATTTCCCCTTTTCCTCTATATTAATTACTGCAATTTATTTCTATCTATAACCACTAATGCTAAACATTTCCATGTTAAACGTAAAACTGTGACATCCTATTAGTGGGTTGGGGTGGCAGGGCTGAAAAAATTTCACATCTGGCAACCATTGTGGCTCTTTGGTTTCAGAGTCTTAAAATCCCGGGACACAAATTTTCACGGCTCTCTGGCTGCTACGGTGGCACATTTACCAGAAGTAACCTATTTACTGGTGGTGAGTCTAAGCAACACCTTTTTCAACTAAACAGCACTTTCTGAGGATGACACAATCTCCGTTACACTTCATGCCCACACCCAACATAAACTTTTAGGAAAGGGTGCCACCTGCAACCTATTTAATAACCAACATGGGCTCCATTTTGTTTTAAAAATGGGCGTCATGCAATAAAGAAATTCAAAATTATACTAATATATCTAAGTTTAGTGTCAATTGCTAGGTTTTAAGGTCTGCCGAATTAAAAAAAAATGCTTTAAAAATGTACCAGGACTCCACAAGACCAGATAACGAAAGCGGCAGCCAAAATGACAGCAAAATTCAAGTGCTTTTTTTATACTTTAAAATATACTTATAAATTAGACGCAAGTTTGATTAGTACTCAAAAAGTTGAGTCCGTTTGAACTGATTAGTAATTAGCAAACACGAGTTGTGTAGAGTGTGTTCGTAATTAGGAACTAAGCTGAGGCTGTTTCTCTATTCTGTCGTACTGCATTTTTCTCAAGTCACCGTAAGTTATGTCTTTAAAGTGATGCAGTTGACGTTCTAATTAGGCCAACGGGTTGTATTTTGGCTTAGCTGTAAGACGGAGACGTATATTTTCCTACAATGGTAATTATAACGATTGTTGTATTTGCGAGCTAAGCTACGGCAGGTGATCTACATTGTAGTGCGGTTCATTTTACATCTAGTTACCACAAGTTACATCGTTAACCTACTACAGTAGCTGTTCTAATTAACATAAAAGATGTAATTAGGCTTCGCTGTAAGATGGAGACGCGTATTTTGGAGCAAGTATAATTAAAACGATTTATTGTAATTAGGAACTTAGCAACTGCCGTTGACGTACGCCGGAGCACTGTATTTTTTGCGTCTGTTTCTTAGAAGTTACACTTTTAAGCTGTTGTAGTAGGCATTCTAATTAAGATAAATTGAAGTAATTGGTTATTAGTAGCCTACATGAACCGACATAGGGGGTAAACATTTAATAGCGATATTGTTTAAAACGGAGTATACATGTTTTTGGAATTTCATAGTTTAGGTGACATTCCCAATGGTTTTAAAATTATCTACGGCCACCCCCCCCTCCCCTAGTTGGCCAGTTTTATAGAGCTTTCTTCTGATTTCCCATTTGCATGAAAATACTGTGACACCTATGGCAGCCCTTGTATACGGCCGGTATACGGGGGAGCTGCCCTAGATTTACGTATGGCCAATTTGTATTGGTATCAACAACGTAACAACGTAGTTTCAACCAGATATCAACAACGAAGTTTTCAGTATACGGTGGTGCGTGCGCCTGTTGGGTAAGGTTTACTGAAAAGGCTAAAATCTAATACACCGATGCATGTTAGAAGACAACATTCCTATTAGGGTGTTCCCTATACAGTACTTCTCCAATCTTCCTTGGAGTAGTCCTGTCGGTTTTTTCTTGATAGGGTATTTAACTTAACAGCTTCGTTGCATAGTGGAAGGATTACATCTCGGAATTGCAGGATTACTTTTTTGTTTCCACTTTTTCAATCTATACATCACAAATTAACTTGGAAATGGCTACCGATGCTTCAGGAATTTGAAGGGCATTGGATGAGACCCTTGGGTTGGTTATTTTGCAATTTATTATTAATTAGTTTTTGTTTAAATATTAGTTATCTGAGATTGACGTGTTTATCAGTGCATCCATTATATTTAGATGTTTAATGTTTGATATTTCTCCTACTGTAACTGCCTTTATGCTTATGAAGGTCCCATACTTAACCACTGGGTGGCATTAGGAGAGGAGATGACGTCTTGTGGAAGTGTTAGAAGGGATGTTGGCCATCAGGATGTAAACACTTGACGGTACATTTGTGCTGCGCCATTTGTTGTCAGATATTTCTGCTCAACTGACTCTCCTAGCTGCTCTACTGTGCCCGAAGTATGTACCCAGTGCAGCAAATTGGATGATGTTATTGAACTATCTATAAATTATGTGTAGTCTTACGAACATTTAATTAGAGACTGATCCAAATGTAATTGGAGACTGGTCAGAGATATACTTTCTATCGCTGCTCATAAAAGTAACACCCTAAACTTAGGAAGAACAAATCCTAAATATAATTATAACCTTCATGGCGTCAATGTACCTTCATCCGATATAGTTAGAGACTTAGGGGTTTGGTTTATTTCCAGTCTTAAACCAGAATCTGATTGCAACAATATTATTTGTGTGGCTAGGCAAAGAGGAGCAATTATCAGGAGATGTTTTGCTTCTGGGGATGTACCCACACTTATTTTAGCTTATAAGGTGTTAGTTAATCCAGTCATTGAGTACGCAAGCCAGGTTTCGTTTCCGCATCTGTTGGGCGATATTGAACGCATTGAAAGTGTTCAGAGACGTTTCACAAAATCTATACCGGGGTTCTATTCGTTACCTTACAAGGATCGTTTAAGTAAATTAGGCCTTGACTCCTTAGAACTGAGAAGGTTACGTGCGGATCCCCACCTCACATTTTCCATTTTACCTGGGGTTACCATTATAGACCCCAAAAAAATTTTCCTGTGAGTGAACACAGTAAAACTCGGGGCCACAAGTTTAAATTAGCTGTTCAGAAATCGAAACTTGATTGTCAAAAGATTTAGTTTAGTAACAGAGTCGTTAAAGCCTGGAACGCACTGCCTAGTGATGTTGTCAATGTTGCTACTCTAAACTCATTCAAAGCCAGACTGTGATCATTGGATGTCTCATGGTTTCTTTCTAGATTCAAGTAGTTATTTTTGCCATAACGACGTCCCATCTAACAGAGACATCTTGGTTATCTTGAATTTGTTTTTTTATTGTATCAATAGTTTTTTTTTGTACGTAGTAGGTCTAACCATAACGAAGTTCTATCTAACTAATGACCGATACATCTTGGTTATCCAGAATTAGTGTTTTTTATTGTGTAATTTTTTTATTGTATACATATATTTTTAATGGGCCGAACATAAGTGGACGCCAGTCCCCGTTCCTTTCCTTCCGCATAATGTGGGGATAAAGTTATTATTATTATTACAATTGATTAATGGAAAGTGATTGGTCTGTGAATCCAAACCATATCATTATATTCTGGTGGCTGGGGAAAAAACGTTCACAGGCACATAAGATATGATGTGCCTGATGCAACATCCGTCTTCCTCATAACAGTCCATATGTAAGCAATGCTAATTAAACACATTGTATGCGACAGAAACAAACACCAATGCGTCAACAAACGGAGGAATGTCACAACACAGTTTCCTACTAGTATTCATTACTTCAACCGGTGTCAGCTATATTGTCGTCATTTTAAATTTCAAGGAAATCGGACGATAATAAGAATTATTTCAAGATCGGTCCCATTCTTTACATCAACCATGGTACATTTTATCAGTAGTAATATCACGACAGCATAGTTTTTTATCAATAAATTTTCTCAATCACGAGTTGCATTCCATAGCTGAAAAAACTGAGCGCTTGTACGAGGTGTTTTGATCAGCTTGGGAATGTAACGAGTGGTTGAGAAAATTTATCGATATTTAAAACTACGCCCGAGTTGTATTTGAAACGAGAATATATCGTCTCCTTTAAACATCCCTTCAATTTGCATAATATGGTACGGCTAGAATTCACAATTCCTGTGTGCACGACATGATGAAAGTGTACAAATTATTCCCAAGAATTAATTAATGCTACGACTATTTCCTTTTTCCTGGACACAGTTTACCTAAAACTACGCTTGTTAAAGACTTGGGAATCTGGTTGTCGAGTGATCTTAAATCTTGATCTCACTGTAGGCACATTGTCCGGATTGCTCGTCAAAGAGCTGCTATTTTAAGAAGAGTTTTCACTTCTGGAGACACGAACACCTTAATCTGGGTATTCAAAGTGTTTGTCAGGCCATTGCTCGAGTATGCAACCCCAGTTTGGTCCCCACACCACTTCGGTGATATTGATGCCATTGACGAGAGGCTTCGTATTTTAAATCTTGAGTCACTTGAATTGTGTCGGCTAAAAGCTGACCTATAGCTTACTTTTTCTCTTCTCCACGGCCCTGTGGACTTCGATTATTCTAGTTTTTTTTTTAATTCGCTCCTACAGTAGAACCAGAGGCCACTCTTTAAAGCTGACGGTAAATAAAATTAACACCAATTGTCGGAAATTTTTCTTTGCAAACCGTGTGGTTAAACCTTGGAACAGTCTCTCTAACGAGGCTGATTGCGCTTCCAACTCAACATCTTTTAAACGTAACCTTCGTAAGTGTGATCTTTCGAAGTTTTTGTTCAGATTTTAATTTTAGTGCATTTTTGTACTTTTAATGACGTTTGACTTAATTTTCTCCTTTTTATTATATTGACGCTGGTCTCGTGACCAAATTTTTACTGTTTTTTGCTTGTAGTGTACCTGCCTTTCCTGTTTGTCCTTGCCTACATGACTGGCGATACCATCGGGGACCTTATGATCCCTGGCAGGTCTAACCTTGGTGGTAAGGCAGTCATGCCCCTTTCCTCCCTTCCTTCCTTCCATTCCCGGCACTGTCTATTTAAATCTTGTTTTTTCTATTTAAATATAGGCTGCATGTTGGTGGCATCTGTGCCCTTTCCAGTCCTGTTGCACATTTTGTAACAAACGATTTATTTATTTATTTATATTTATAGATGCATTTACTGGTTCGTTTAGTGTTTATAGGAATGGTATTTTCTACTGCCCCCTTCATAAATAATGCAGTGTTGTTTCCCTAACGATTCATCTTAAACTTACCGAAACCGGAAGTAACTTGCCTTGATAGGACAAAGTAGCTTGTCAGATTGCTTCAACAAGAGTAAATACGTGTTTTATTTTTAATGAAAATGTTGTTTCTTAGATTTAAAATGTAATATGCTCCGTAACTATACTAAGTTTTACGACAATTATTATTTATTTATTTTGTACTATTTCCGGTTGATTCAATTACCGTGTAATACACGTGCTTATGTATCGCTCCGCAGAGTAGTGGCGTAGGCCTAACTAATGAGAGTGGCTTTACGCACTTGGGCTGCCCATCTTTTGTCACCATGGTAACCAAAGATTATGTGCACATCGCCGTGAACTCAAATAATGTGTCATTTGTCTATCAGGTACGTCACATATGTTTAGAAATTGGTTTAGGCGTACCAAATGCAGTTATTTCATACTTTGGAAAACAAGATATCAGGCGAGTCGATTGTAAAAACCAAAATGGAGAGATGAGGCTGACAATTTAATCTGATAAAATATCGTTTGGTCGTTTAATCGGTGTTAAGGAGGTGTGATTGGCTGGTGGCTGCCGTTTATTTGCTTCCTATTGGTTAATTGTTGTAAAAAATTATTCAGGTATATTCTCATAGGTCCCGAGTGCAAGGGTAGTTATCGATAATTTGGTGGAACATGAAAGTTTTTGCTCCCATTAAACTCGAGAGTGCTTGTATTGGCTAATTATTAATATCCCAAGTTACGAAGTGACACGGGAGCTTATTGCTACCTCAAAAATGAACGGTTTAAGGGAGCAAAAATTTCAGTGCTCCAAAAAAATCGATAACTACCCGCTGCATGAGGGGTATTTAATTAGAGAATTTCGAGAGAATGACTTTATCAATTTATTAATAAATCAATTACAAACATTTATAGGCGTATGTAGGAATTTCTGCATTTTCTATTAATGTTGTACTTTTAATAATTTTTTTAGTGAGTCTATTCGTTGAGTATTATGATTATAAAGCAAGCTTTCACTTTTGGAGTTTCAGTTTCGGTTTTTTAATACGCTTCAGTATGTAGACTTTCACAGGTTGTCTCTCCGTAGAAACAATCACAGAATGTCATTGTAAATCTTTAATTTACATGTTAGTAAAATTATACTAAATATTTATGTAGCAGTTAAATTAGCTATACGTTTTATTTATTAGTTATACAAATAAATAACGAATATGGAAAATTACATCAGTATTAGCTATTTATTTGTATTTATCTCATCACAAATATCTTTGTCGCTGCACTGTTGGCGAAGCCGACTGCTGTCTAAGCTTCAGTCTGCTGCTCGCTGTCTTGGTTGCTATGGAACTGTATGTAACTATCAAAATGGCTAAAATAACTTACAAGTGACAATTCCTCGAGTGAAAATGCATTGCGGACGTGTAACTGCACTGTTAAGCGTATTTATTATGGTGTAATGGGTTACCGACAGCAGCAATAAATGACACGATCAATTCTGTGGCCATCTTTCGAATTACCGCACTCGCTAATTAGCAGCAGTCCGACCCAGAAGTACTTTTAGAAATCGACGTCCTATCAAATACAAATCAAAACGTAACCTAACTTACACCGATCTTATTTAATTTATCTTCTCATTCTTTAATAAGGAATGAATGAAGCCTTTTAGCACGTTTAAGTATGCAACTCAGGGTTAGTGTGTTGCCAACTAATTTTTATTATCGCTTTATGGGACAAGAGCGCTTTTCACTTATTAATCGCCCGCTTGGTACGTCACAACACCTATCAGAATAAGCGGACTGTGATTGGCTGATGCACCAAAAATACCCCTATCCAATTGGCTAAAAAAACGAGGGAGATACTCAGTTATAATACCACGAGTGCTTGTATTAAATCGACAATTTGGGTGTTTTAGCACGAAACTCCTTTCCAGTTTTAATTTGTTGGAAAGGAGTTGAGTGCTAAAACACCCAAATTGTACATTTAATACAAGCACGAGTGGAATTCGGTTGAGAACTGTTGTTTTCTTTTTGCTAAACGATTTTCTGAAGGAATTTCGTGTTAGGGATTTGGTTTCGATTTACGATTCCGATTTCGATATATGAAGTAATTTTGACTTACGGTATTTAGTTTTGTTTATAATGTTTACCTTTTATGTTTTGTTGACGATGTTTAACTCTTATCTGGCGTAGCGTTACCATCCACCATCGCATTTCATCAATCAACCTGTAATTTCGTACGCTACGGCATTGGCATTTCGTTTTAGGCCTAACCTCATTTATGTTGTTGAAAAGTACAAGCAGCTTTGTGCTTCCGGAAAAACCCGATGATTAACGAAGCTGACGTCATTCCACCATCTCATTTCATTAAACAACCTGTTTTTTTGTTTGCTTTGGCATTGGCATTTCATATTAGGTCTAACGTAATTTTTATGTGGTTGATACGCCAAATTAAGTGTATCTTAACCAAGAAGTAGCTTTGTGGTGTTTCCGTAAAAACCCGACGATTAAAGAAGCTGACGTCATTTCCCTAATAAGAGCATAAAACAAAGCAGCATCCTCTAAGTGAGATATAATGTATAGATCTGTGGTTCGTTTGTCAGCCTGCATTGAGAAAAGCTTCGATCTGCATAATTACTGAAGGAGGAGTCGGTTTCGGTTCGATGAGCCGGGGTCTTCCCAGCGTAATACGACCATGGTCATCATTTAGTGAAAAGAAAACGAAAATTCTCATAGTAATATCGCAAGAGCTAAGTAAATTATCGATAATTTTTTAACCCAAGTGTTGTGGAACATTTACCATTATCAATCATTTACGTGCAATTTACATGATTTCCTAATTTTCCATGGCAGTCATGCTACGTAAGATGCACAGAACATTCAGCCTGAGATGGTAGGATTCAAATCTATAATAATAATAACAATATATACGTTTACCACCAATAGGTAGAAAGGAACGGGAAGGGCTGTGAGCCACTGCCACCAGCACCAAAAATAAAACACACAATGGGCTACCAGATTTGGATTTAAGGCAGCTTTAAAAACCCAGGCAATGGAACGGTTGGAACAAATTATACAAATTATCTTCCTAAAATATGAGTTTCCGTTCCTACATGGAATATTCGGAACTACCCCAGAAAAAAAAGCTATCTTTATTCCCTCTATGGAGTAATATTAAGCTTGTAGGATTTCTCAGTGTGCTGAAAAGTATTCAGGAACTTAAGAGGAACTAGCGGAGTCGCTCGCTTCGCTCGCTCATTCCGCGTCGTCTCGCTGCGCTCGAGGAGATTTTTTGCTGCAACACTTATGATACAGACAGACCTTTCACATAAAAAAACGATCAAGCTACTTATAAGAGTGTAGAATGAGATATCGGTTATCTCGAGAGAATGACAATATTTTTTTTACGTCCAAGGAGTCAAGCAAAAAGATCAAGCAATTTTTTAGAAAAGCGCTGTTTCTGATGTCAAACGCTGATTTTCGTTCGCTTCGCTCACTCAATCAGCGCAAACATTTCCTCAGAAACGTGACTGAATCAATATAACCACCAAGAGCCATACATCACTTGTAACTAGTGTTGGTATACACTTTATATGGGTTTTCTTGTTTTACTTATTTTAAGAATATTGTTCTTTACGTCCTGCTCAGTACAGATTTTTCCATGGGCGTCTTATCACTTTACTTTCTGATGATCCCTCACTGGGAGAAACATCTGCAGAACGTCAGATGTAATCTCCTACGATAAAGCAAAGCGAGACACACATTGAAAAGGTGTATTTTATGTGGAAATCTCTCGCTTTGCTCTTTCAATCCACGCGCCTCCGTGCTTCAGAAACACGAATGTTTGACACCCTTTTAAAACCAAATCTATTGTTTTGATTTTTCCATGCATCAATTCATCAATTCATTGGTTAATACAAAACCAATTGATACAAAACCAATTCCAACGTGTTGCAAAATACGTCGTCCGTGCATCCTTTCCCAGATCATCTCGCTTCGCTCGAGGAGGTTTTCATGAACAAACTATGACGTCATGAACGAACATGAAGAGGGTTAAAAAAACTTTGACGTTAGTTTTTTCAGGGTTTTTCGCTTCTTCGAGGGTGATAATATCAAGTTACAGCGATGAAAATAGGCCTATTAAAAGCGAAATTTAATTATCTTTCGTTTGGTCCAACTTCCATCTTTGTAGGTGCTTTGGTTCCGGAGGAGTAGAGGTACAAACACGCACGCACGCACGCACATCATATGATTTTAATTATGTAGATATTGTGAACAATGATATTCGCCTTCATTGATTTCGACCTGCCCAGTTCGTTATTTTTCAATTTTGTTTTATAATGTTAAATCAATTGAAATAGGCTTGTTTTTAAAATTGTTATGCAATATTACACCACTATGTTACTAATAAATATCTCCAGAAAAAATCAGACATATTTTTATGAGGTTTTGTGCGAATAGTGTCAAATATTATATACCTACACAGCAATTAGAGATGTTTACGATGCAGACTGACCTGGATTATGAACAAGACGAAGAAAAATATCAATACTATTTTTTCCAGTTACCCGTCATGTTCTTCCATACAAAATTGCAGGTTTTTTTTACAAACAGTGACAATTCAAGTGCCCAGCCACCCGACTAGTGGTGCAGGGTGAATGGCAGAAAACAGAGTTGATTTTTGGCGATTCCTCATACGAATTTCATCAAACAGCGTCAATGGTCGACGCGATAGCTCATGGTCAAAAGCAGGAGTCCACTGTCACTTACGTGTTGATGGACTTAAAAATTCTTTGTAAGATTAATGTTTCATTGACTGGTATATCTGAGTCATGATACTTCAAGGCATAGTTGATTCCCGCTTATAGGAGGATTCTAACAGAACGTTTCGGTTCTGTGTTTTACATTTACATGGAAAACACTTCTTGGGCGAAATATATTTATTACACAATTATTTTTTAACAGCTTTTTTGATCTTCTACCATTTCAGTCCTATACTTTTGCTTCCGATTTCGTACTGATTTAGAAATAATACTGACCTTTAAATGCTGCCCAACTAGAATCAGAAGCCACATTTAATTTCTTCCAGATAATAGTAGAAGAACTTTGAGCAAAAATCATGGCTCTGATAAGAAACAAAATAAAATCCTTTTTTTTATGGAGTTGCTCAAGCTATAACATTGGTTTCCTATGCAGTATCCTGATATCTCACACCATTTCCGAGACATGAACATTTTACTCTTAGCCTTTTTTTTCAAGATGGTGTCGAAAGCTCTTCCTGGCAACCCACATTTGAGCAAAAATCATGGCTCGGAGGACTAATATTTCACTGACTTTTGATGTGTAAAATAATCACGCTCTTGCTCTGGTTTCCTATACATTTCTCCTCTATCTTGCACTCTATGGAGATATTGCTGATTTACTCACTGTTTGCAGATAAGGATGAGTGGCCATTTTTTCAGGATGGCGGTGTGAATTAAGGTCTAAAGGGTGGGAACTTTTAGAATAACGTTTTATAAAAAAGTTTTATTATAACGAAGATATTGGCCAAGTTTCAACGCCATATGAATTAATTCCTAGCAATATCGAAATTTTAGCTAATTCTACTGGACTGTCACGGCGTTCTTAGCCGAGATTAGAGATAGTTGTGATATAAAACAAAAATTTGTCCGTGACGTTCAAATCTAAATGGCGATTGAACAGCAAAATGACTGCTATTTTTAATAGTGTGATACTTCACTAAAATCATGTGAATACCATTAACATGGTACTTTCATTAAATATTATTTCAATATCTGATTGATTACATCATTAGTACTCCGAATCAATGGTGTTATACATATGAAGTAATTGCAACAGATTCTACTGACAAATTAATCTTTATTACTGCGTACATTTTGTGGTATCAAAGTTATTACAAATTCCAATATGACATTTGTAAGGTTTACTACGAATTGCTTTTACATAATTTTGTGGTGGATCTAGGCATCAAAAGTAGGAATTTTTCCATCATGTCACCTGTAACAAAAAAAACACAGTTACGTAATAATCATTTCATATTAAACCTTCACATTTTTACATGCCAAAAAAGCTCTGAAACTGAGAAAAATAGCATCTTGACTCCTAAGAATGACCAAACATGAGCACTGAACTAGTAGAACAAGACTTTAATTGTTGGCTGCTGAAGTCCGTGGCATTACTTATTTATAGCCACCTAAATATATATAAATATATATATATAAACATATTCGATGCAGGTACAATATTTACCTTTTAAACTAAAATCACATTCTTTCACAGTCAAAATTCGGATTCAAAATGTAAAATCATAAATAGTTTTCAAAAACCGCCACTGAATTCATAACACTGTGGAAACAAAACGAACAAGATGCCTTGCATCAAGTGTCGTAGCAGGCACGGAAGTGACACATTTTTTATTAAATTTTATTGATTTTTAAAGTTGACGGGAATTCGATGCAGTCACACATAATTGAGAATTTTTTCCTAACATTCAATACTCTTCATTCAATACTCTTCATTTGCTGTAATGTAATACGCTTCGAGTTACAACTTCATTTTGTCAAATGGTTCATGAGATACAACAGTAGTCAATCCTTTTCCATGACGATTTTTACACCACACCACGTTTGTCCAACATAGATGGACCTGCACTCAGAGTTAAACTTATAATACAAAACACCCCTTTTGGTCTTAGTAGCAGGATTATGGAATGCTTTTGGAAAATTTTGGTAGCAACGGATACGAATATCAATTGTCAACCAAACCTAGCAACGGAACTGGTAATCATGTCTTATAATCGGGAATGTTGGAGAGGGGTAAATTGCCCAGGTGGGCTTGTTATTAGCCATTATAACGAAGTGCTGCAAAAAACTTATCATTGATTGGTTCAAACCACGATTTAACGAACAGCGGAGAGATGTGGTCCGAGGTTTTTGTTTCCCCTGGCTAAAATGAAACTTGGGGTTGCAAAAAGTTCAGCTATGGTCAGGGGGAAAACAGAAGGGGAGGGAAAAGTCGAGGTAGTTTAACCCTGGGGATTTCGTGCTGAACCACCGGGGAAGCATAGAGTAGAAACCCCAGGGGAAAGTATTCCACCTCCCAAATATCCCAGGGGAAAATGATGTGGTGAGCGATGCATCGGGGAAAATAACCCCGAGGTAAATAGTCTTCAAACGTTGAGGTGAAATTTTACCCCAGGCAGGGACATGGTAAAATGTTCATTATTATTAATAGGTTACCTGAAAACAATAGCCGAAGAAGAAAAATTATGATACTGAAGTTTTAAATGTTTTTCTATGAATGTACAAACATTTTCAATCGAGTTGTATGTCTTTCAATCGAGTTGTATGACAGTTATGTCTTTTCAGACCATCTTGTTTTCTTGACATTGTCAGAGGTATACATAGACGTTTGTTAATCGTTTTAGCTCAAGACGACGTAAGTTACATCGATTCAGCTCGTATAGAGCTTTAAGAACGTCCATATAACCATCTAAAACCACTTACAAGTCGCTTTATCTCAAACCACCTCATCAACATAGGGAGTTAAAGCACTTTAGATACTTCCATGTAACCACCTAACACCGATTTCCAACGTCGCTCTAGGACAGTTTTGCTATTATTAGAAGATGAAAGCCCAGCTAGCTGAATGGGACTAGGTACAGGGAGGGGTTTTGGTTGATGCTATACCACCTTCGCAGAAACTACTATGTACCTGTTGTCATTCTAACAACACTGTAAGGCACTGTTGAGGAATGGCACTCAGCGTGTCGCCGCAGTCGTCGTGAGAAGGTGGTGTTGGCCCGTTTGCGCATTGGTCACACTCGACTTACTCACTGTTTCCTTTTGCGGGGGGTTGACCCTCCTGAATGTTATTGGTGTCGGCGGCCACTTACGGTCCGGCACTTCCTTGTTGATTTTTGCCATCTTGATGGTTTTCGTCGTCGTTTCCATCTTCCGCATGACATTGTGCGTCAATTGGGCGATAAGTCTGTCCTCCTGTCCGGTGTTTTTCAATTCTTGCAGGAGGTACAGATGTATGACAAGATTTAGGTTAGGGGTTTGAATAATATCTCTGTAATGTGTGGTGCAGTGGCAACCCGGACCACTGCACTGTGACTGAGGTTGGCGCTAATGACCAAGCTGTCGACGCGCCATTAAGCCTCATTCCCCCCCTCATTCTAACTCCCCCAACTTGAATGTCCTTGTATCCACCTTTGTCCTAAAGCCACATGAATTCAAGTCGACGTAAGTTAAGTCGACTTGACTTATTTCTTTTGTTCTGAATAATTACCTTGTAAGCGTTCATTACTACAGGAAAACAGATTTATCACCTTCTATCATATTCCATTTTACATCGATTGATGCCAGTGTAATGGTATTTTACACAACTTACGCCAAACAGGTAGCTTTAGATACACGAATTTTAAGAACGCATAGACAGCATGATCTAACAATCCTTAAAAACAGTGCCACAAGAAAAGACTGGGTAAGCAGTGGTACTAACACAGGTTTTAAGTGAAGCCTGGCTCCTGATGTTCAGCATAAGCGTTGCTTTTATAACCTTAAATTAGTGAAACAATAAAAGAAACGAAGTAAGTATAAAGTGACGTTGCAGCCGAACCTCAGAAAGAGGCATTACTTAAAATGTGTGTTACTTAAGAAGTTATGTAAGACCTTAAGTTTTTTTTATGGGTTTACTTATTTTAGAAGTAGAGCATTACATTTTGCTGTCTACGCTTCAACTTTTTTGATTTAGTGTCACTCGTTTTTATAAAATAAATAAATAAAAGTAAACCTGTAATTACGATATTGGTTTCTATGTTCTGAACCCATTGCTTTACTGTCATGCTTCAAACAAATGCATCAATTAGGACAAAAACAAAATTCAGATGCTCACAACCTTTGACTTGCCGACCCAGTCGAAACCTAACTTTAAAGACCCAGCTTAACCCAATACAACGATGTTCAGTAGAAATGACGCGAGGCTTGACAGAAAAATGTTCAAAGAGGAAGAATAACAACAAGAATTTTTATTGTTGCCTTTACCACACAAAAATTAGTGTGTAGGATTACGTAATCAACGCTATTCCAGTGCTTGATAAGCTTTGTTTTGACGTAGAATATCACATGAACTTCCTATTCTAGAGTTAATCTGGGGTAGTTTAGTCGACATCCGAGGGTGTTTTAACCAAAACCCGAGGGGTTCCTTCCCCTCAACTTGCACAAGAGCATATCTCACCTCTTTTAACTTTTCAAAATCCCCGGGGTTTTCCTCAAAACCCCCAGGCTTCGACCACCTCGGGTTTCTTTTTTCCCGGGGTTAATTTAACCCTTACCATATCTCCACCAGAAGGGGAGAAACATCCATTCTCCATGTTTTGTTGGGGACGTATGGATTCAATATGATCTTTCGAAAGAGTACCAAGGAAATTTGAGCTGTTCAAGAATTGCCTTTGGCGGGAACTGGTTACTAATTATTCATTATTATGTAGTTCTCAGTGGGCCTTGCCTAACTCTGTGTAATGTGCATGCTCTGCGTTATATATTATCATCAATTCCGGTGTAGCTAGTTGAGCCGGTAGGACGTGTAAATTGTTGCTCTCACTCAGGAATAAACGTTCTACAATGAGTTTTAATGGTTTTCTCGCAGGGGAAGAGAATCTCTTTATATTATACATGTTTAGAAGCTGTGCAGAAATCAACTTCATCATTGTGCAGTGCTGGACACTGCGGTCGATTTCTCGTCTCAGACTTCATTTTAAAACTGTAATGGATGCACCGAGACTGTATACAAGATGTAGACAAGATTTAGAATAGGGGTTTGAATACTATCTCTGTAATGTGTGGTGCAGTGGCAACCCGGACCACTGCACTGTGACTGAGGTTGGCGCTAATGACCAAGCTGTCGACGCGCCATTAAGCCTCATTTCCCCCCCCCCTGTATACACGCTTCTGGTACTTTGATTTGGTTTACTATGTTTATTCCCATACTTGGGTTACAAGGGACTTCCAGATCAAGGAGTGCCAGTGTTCTTTCCTTTTTTCTTGTTCATACGTAACTTTCAATGAAGGGTCAAAACTTGTGAGGGAATTCAGTACGAATTACGACGACATACAGCTATTTAGTGGAAAACTATGTCACACTGCACCGTTTATCATAGAACGGGCTATTGCTTCTGTTGGGCACGAAGAAATTTGATAGCCTTCAGTTTTCCGTCAACATGTAGTTCATATTTCGTTTGTTACTGACTGTTACTATGTCATCGATATTACACTTTATACTGCTTATCGCACGCCCTTTTTCTTTGCTCTGTGTAAAGAATGAACATGCTTAGTAAATTTAAGCCGAAGAGCTGCGCATACAAAAGACACAACTTCTCGACATTGCTAGCCAAATTTGGCTCATTATCAAAAGTCACAGACCGTAATTACTTCAGTTCGTGTCAATTCACTGTGCACACGGAGGTCCATTTGGAGTGACCTGATTTACATTAAATCGAGTGACACTCAATAACTAAGTCTTCTAACTGGCCGGCTGGCATACTAAATTCCATTAAATTCATTTTCAGAATCAGTAAAATGCAGTTCACGGTACAAATATTTGATATAGTTAAGAAAAACAATTCTGGTTATTTACATCTGCATGCAGAAAACATGTTCACTAATAAATAATGTTGTACAAAATACTGATTTCGAATATTTTTATTCGTAATTATTTTCTTTGCTTGTTTTATAATTATTTTACACTAAATTCTTTTATTTATACTTTTTGAACAGGTATTTTTATAAGCTTGAAGAAGGTTTCACACGTTAGACCACTACAGGATTGATCTTAGTGCAAAACACCAAAAAGTTGCTTGTAAATTATATAGAGGATAAAGTGCAATAAGCCAAACAACGAAAATCATACACAAGGAAATAGTGCAGTAAGCCACCTTTATGCACTTACGTTTCGTCAGAGTGGCATGACTGTGTTATGAACTGGCAACCTAATATGTCACTGAATCACAGTCGTATTGCCTTTAGCCATGCCTATTGCTCCATCGGCAAAAGGATGCCTCGCTGAGCCGGTGTTAAGGTCGCAGCAATGACTAGGGTTCCAATCGACCGATAATATTATTGGTCATAGGCATTATAGAAGGATCGACAAAGGAGATTAAAGTATTTAAATTAAATGAATTTATTTCTTCGTCAAGCATTTATATTTACTTGTATTCTTTCTCCACTATCTATTTCCACAAGCATTTTTGTGTGAGTGGATCCCTAGTCATTGCTGTGATCTTAATAAAAGGTAAATAAGGACTCACTGAACTCATTGTTAAGATCACAGCAGTTACTAGGATTCCATTTGACCGAAAATGCTATTGGTCATAGGCATTAGAGAGAAGAAAGAGAAGGAGATTAAAGTAATTATATTAAATTAATTTAATCATTCGTCATGCATTTATAGTATTTACTTAAATGCTTTTTCCACTGTCTTTGGCCATTTTGCTTGGTTTATTGTTGTTTCTCGTGAGTGGGAAAATCCGGTGACGAGTTTTTTTTCGGATTCGAGGATTCCGAAGCTGAATGTTTTCCAATTTTGCCTAAACCTTCTAAATCAACTGCATAAAGCTGTCTTGTAACACGAAGTAACTACCTACTTCAGTTTTAGGCACAAGTTAACCTATTCCATAAGGGGAGGGTCCACCCGTTAACTTCCTTGTTAATACATTAAGAGAAGTCTTCTACCAAACTATAGTTACGTTATGTGTAGCCTAAAACTTAATCGATCAGCCTCTAATCCGTTGCGTGGTGCCCAACAGCTTTTGAGATTCCGTCACGAGACGCTGAACCCTCAATCCTAAATGGTGCTCTGGTTTACCTATTTTCGCCGTGAGCTATTTAAAATTGGTTCTGCACTGTAAAAGTAGACCGTCATATCATCCATTCTAAAAATTAACGAACCCTCCACCCCCCCACCCCTCCACGTTTTCAACATTACCTATTTCTAATGTATAGAAGAATGTATAACTGCTAAAACGAGTTTTATAAAACAAGTTATCTTTTCCAAGTATATCGACTGGTTTAGTTATTTATCCTTGATGTCCAAACCGCACCACTCGAACCCGGGACCTCACCGAGAATTTAATCACCATCTCCCCCCACTGTTATTGCAACAAGGGGTAGGTATTTTCTGTTTTTCCAAAACTAAGAGCGATATAAATTGGTGCCTCGTACTTGTGTTTGTTGGACCTCTCACCTTTACGATTTTTCCCCAGGAGTGATTCTCACTGAACCTGTTATTCAGGTGACAGCAGTGATTACAGCTCCATTCTACCAAGAATTGCAGCCCCCACACGCAATGGTGAAAAAATACAGACAAATACAAAGATTCAACAAACGATTGCGAAATTTTATTAAATTTATTAATTTAATAAGCTGAATCCTTCACCGAACATTTGTATTTATTGATATTCTTTGGGCATTCTCGGTCGAATAGAACCCTAAGTCACTTCTATGACCCTAATATCGGATGCAGTGAACGATCTTTACGAAAGAGGAAGAATAGGCATATCAAAACAGAAGCTATGTCAGTGGTCTGGGAACGGCATGGCTTGCCAGTTTGAAAGGGAGCAGACCGCTTCAACGAAAAAATAACTGCTTAAAGGTGGCTTAGTATATGATTCGCTGTTTGGCGTATTTTCCAGTCTTTTGTAAGTGGCTGACGACGTAAATTTATGTGAGAAACAGAATCTGCGTTCTGTAAGTTTCGTCACAGCTGCAGACTTAGTGTAAATAAAAATAGGCTATTATTGCAACAATTACCTAATTAATGCAGACAGATCCTCCATCATTTGACTTAAGTAGAATCCAGTGTGAGTATGCCTGCACTTCAATGAAGGCACCTAAAGATGCACAGTTCTTACCAGCGAAGGAAGTAATACCAACACTAGTAAAGCCCTTGCCACTACGGACAAAAAGGGAACTTCCGGAATCACCCTATAAAGAGAGTGACGTCAATGTTATTAAAATATTAAATATTTACGACTTAATTTTTAACTGGAACGTAAAAAAATGTAATTATTTATAAAATAATAATTGTTTTAGTTCTCTTTATTAAATTCAAATGTTTAAAAAGATATCATAAAGCTGCTTAATTCAGCGAACTAATACTTTGTTTCATAGAAAAGGGAAATATGGAGATATTTTTGAAGAACCATCTGTTACCTGACGAAATCAAATTCTTGCATAGAATTACTGGCCAAACTAATATTTACCAGATACTTTTAAATTCAAGCAAACAAAAAGGAATAGCTATGACCATATCCCGCTTACTACCATGGTACCCATCTCCTTGAGTACATCCCGTTTACTATCACGGTGGAAGGTATAAGAGCGAGGTATAATCGACCTAGTGTGGTATAATCACCCGATCATACACCGGGTATAAACGGATTATACACCAGTACCTTTTCGTTGTGCGCATGCCCAACTTACCGAGCTAAGCTTAAAACAGACGCCAAGTGCTAGCTAATGATTACGGCTTTTGACTCGCATATATACCAGCCAGAAAACTCGACGTATTCATTACGATTTTCGTATGTTAACATCACACTTTATAATTTTTTAAGCTAATATATTATAATTTTTCTTCGGCGATCGATTGGCATAAATAATTTTAATTTTTACCGTATTAGTCTTTTAGTTTTTCGATCCCATGGTAATTATTAGCAAACGATTAAAAATTAGTACAGGAACATACACACAGCGCCATCTCTCGGCGGATTTCAGCAATACGTATTTGATGCAGCATGTTTAAAGGGAGAAAGTCGCCGACGCAGCATCGTCTGTAACTTCTCGTAGCAGACAAATAATTTTCTGAACTAAAAACTGGTAAGCTAACAAACCGTAGCATTACGTTATAAATGTTTATAATAACACAAAGAATGTTTAGTCCTTTTGTTATTATTTATTTTGAATTGGGATATACTCCAATAAAATAGCCCTCTAGTATTTGTAGATAATACGGCTAAAAATGTTTTCTCACTCAGCCTGTAACCAGACTAAAACTTATTCATGCTAATTAATTTGAAATTATACCCCTCACGCTACGTGCTCGGGATATAATTGCAAAATAATTAACATTCGTTAGTTTTAATGTCAGGATATAGGCTTCATGCGAAAACAGTAGCCGTATTATCCACAAAAGCTCTAGGGCTATTACAACTGATTATACCCGAGGAGCTTGCGATTATACCCCACGATCTTTTAGTTGCACGCATGCAGAACTTGCCTAGGTGAACTTAAATCAGATCCTGGCTACTGCTTCGTCACTACAGCTTTTGATTCATATACATCAAGACTTATAATTTTTCTTAAGAAATCTATTAGAAAAAAACATGGTAATTTTTCCTGCTATAATCTTTTAGAAATTATATCTAAGGATAATTATTAGCAAACGGTTCAAATTTAGAATGTGCAGACACTCACAGTACTCTTCTTTGCTGACTTTACCAATACATGGTTGGTGGGCCAAAGGTAGGCTAAAAAGTGAAGCCCACGACATAGTCTCACAGCAAGATGACTTATCGTTTGGGGAGAAATAATTTTGTGAAGTGATACAGTGCTAAGCTAATAATCTACATCATTACGTTAGAAATATTCATTAACACATTCAATCATTGTTTCGTTTGTTATTAATTATTTTGAGTTGGGGTATTCCAATAAAACAGCCCTCAACTTTTGTCAATAACATAGCTAAAAAAGGTTTTGCACTCAGCCATTAACCAGACTAAAATGTAACTCATGCTAATTAATATGAAACTATATCCCTTTCACTCCATTCTTGGGCTACGATTGCATAACAATTACCTTTCTTTACTTTTAATGTCAGGTTACAGGCTTCGTGCGAACACACTAGTCGTATTTTCGAAAAAAGCTCTAGTGCTATTACTACTTAGTATTTACTGAACAAGGAGTGTACAGCTACAATTACCATTCTTTACTTTTAATGTCAGGTTACAGACTTCATGCGAACACCATAGTCGTATTTATGAAAAAAAGCTCTAGAGCTATTACTACTTAGTATAAACTGAACAAGGAGTGTAGAGCTGTGCCTAATTCAATGCATTCTAGCTTTTAAATGTATTATGTAATTTTCTCCATCTTTTAAAGTACAACCAGTATATTGACTAATAACTCCATCAGTGCCTAGAATCAGTTTCATAACCTGAGATCTAGAGAGCAAATGATTTACTGACAAAACAAGAAGACATAAAACTAAAGACTTTTTCAATTACTTTGCATGCTACAATTTATAAAGTGAACAGCGATTTTGCAGTAGAAAAGTTCAGAGTTCATCATGACGTTAGGAAAGAGCCTGATTGCTGCAAAACAGTCCTAACGAATTTTTTTAATAAAATCATGGAGGTTAAAGGCGCTGTTTATCATTTCGATAGCGTTGCCCGTATTATAAATACAGCACCCACGTTCCAGTTTCTCCATCATCCAATAGGCGATGTGGGTCACGTGATCTAGTTTTAGTGATGAAAATCGAAGTGCTGCTGCGAATATTGTTGTTCAATTTTTTTTAATTTACCACTATTTTCTTTATATTGCTCGATAGTTTGACGGTGTTGCATTTAAGAGTTGAAAAGTCAGAAAACTGCGCGTGTTGCCATGTGTTAGTTCCATTTGGCTTATGACATAATGTGGGTGACCATTTTCCCGCGCACCAAAGTAAACACAATGTTGAAACATGTGCGCAGGCTACTGTTGGATTTGATAATACTGCAGAGGAATACGAGACAGAGCACAAGAAATTTAAAAAATACTTGCAAAATATGAGCTTGTTTTTTTTTTTTAATTTTGTGGATTCATGAGTGAATAAGTGTAATAATATCATTTTATTTTTAAAAAATAACTAGCCTAATAAAAACTAGCAATAAAAAGCATACAAAATAGTCCTTTCTACAAGTTACACATTCCAAGATGCGCATTACTGTGAAAAAAAAAAACATATTTGGTAATCGAATATACCATGCTTTCTTCACGAACCCAATTTTTTTTTCATTTTGTTTTAGCCTTATTCTCAACCCCGATCCACAGTTTAAGAAACTACAATCAAAGACATTGGAGTGTGGTTCAGCTCGGATATCAAAAGATCCATCCATTGCAGATATATTTCAATGTTGTCACACTGCAGATCCGCTATTGTGTGCCATTGTTTTACTTCTGGAAACTTCCATACAACCACTGAGCATACAAGTTCTACATTCGCCAAACCGTTGAATATGCGTGTCAGGTCTGGTCATCCAGTTTTGAAGGACATTGAACAAATTAAAGCACGCCAAAGCCGATTTACGAATTCCATGCCTGGAATGTAGGGGAAAGCCTATATTCAACCTTTAGTATTCCTACAGCTGGACTCTTTCGAACTTTGCTGACTCAAAGCAGACCTTATCTTGACTTACAAAATAATAATTCATCACCAACTGCCAGTTGTACTATCTTTCTTGAGAACCGTATCTAGAACTCGGGGACATCGCCTGAAACTGATAATTCCCAGATTTTAATTAAACTGAAGGAAATCTTTTTTCATTATTAATTGCTCCAATGTGGCAATATCTCAGCGAAAACATTGTTATGGACGTATTCAGTGGATGTATTCAAACGACTAATGGTGGACACGTCACTTCTGAAATGCCTAGAGTTTTGCCCCTAACTACTTTCCACATTTAGTTCAGTAAAATACATCCACAAATCTTTTTGTTTAAACAAGATTTAAAATCACAATTTAGAATCACTTTAACCCCTGCACAAAAACTAATTCGTTCATTTAAAGATTTTAAAAATGTTTATATTATTACCTGGTTGCAAAATGATTCCTTCAAAAAATTCCTACTACCAATTTTATGAAATTTTTCTTTCCCATACAACTTCTGGGGAAAGGGTTGAAGGGATCCACGAGAAGTTATTTTACGTCTTTGCTATTTTCTCAGTTCCAAAAAAAAATACAGTGTATGGGAAATGGCTTCCTACTCAGGTCCTATTTCTTACTTTTCTCTTTACCACCTAACCAAGAAATAATTTTCAAAACAAAAGTCGAAAATTTCACTGGTTATCCTAAAGTGAATTATTGTTACTCTCGCAAACTGGCATTGTCAAAAAACCTGTCTTGAACAACGTTGTTTATTTCGCGTAAACTTAGGTTTTCTTGCAAGAAAAACTAAATATTTTTGATTTAGTTTATAAAATGACAAAGGTGCGACTGATCATGAGAATTCAGAATAACGTAATTAATTGTAACAAATATATTTTTTACGAATATGTATTTATTTACCCATTTATACTGGAGAGAGGGGGAACCCAATCTAAGTCTGAGTCGGATAATGGCTTCATTCAGAAAAAGCATAAGTTCGGAGTTTGTAAATTAAGCTACAGGGTCAAAAACAGAAATAAATTTAAAATAATTTTGTAAAATTTACTAATTCATATAAAATTTAATAAAATATAAAACGCTTGAATTTCAGACGAAAAGGCCTCTATTCAGTAATTTCTGCCTTCCAATCCCGTTCTCCCCGAAATATTTGTCTTTGGCACGATGCTTTTTATAAGTTGCCAGTTTTATTACGAGTGTGCTTATCTAGCTTAGCTGATGCGATTGAATTTTGTGTAAGTTATTCAACAACATCCTTTCACCCTAAACTTTCCTGTCACAACTACGGAAACAAACTTAAACAAACGAGTCACGTCGTAGTGAAGACAGAAATAGCCACCCTCGTGTAGAAGGGGGGGGGGGATTGAGGCTTAATGGCGCCTCGACAACTTGGTCATTAGCGCCAACCTCAGTCACAGTGCAGTGGTCCGGGTTGCCACTGCACCACACATTACAGAGATGTTATCCAAACCCCTAATCTAAATCTTGTCATACATCTGTACCTCCTGCAAAAATTGAAAAACACCGGACAGGAGGACAGACTTATCGCCCAACTGACGCGCAATGTCATGCGGAAGATGGAACCGACGACGAACACCATCGAGATGGCGACAATCAACAAGTAAGTGCCGGACCGTAAGTGGCCGTCGACACCAAGAACATTCAGGAGGGTCAACCCCCCGCAAAAGGAAACAGTGGGTAAGTCGGGTGTGACCAATTCGCAAACGGGCCAACACAACCTCCTCACGGCGACTGCGGCGACACGCTGAGTGCCACTCCTCGACAGTGCCTTTAATGGCCCATAACTTATTACCGTCCTGTCCATCCCACGAGGCTTGCCAAAAAGCATGTAACCTCAGACGCAGAGTTGGAAAAGCGTCCGAGGGAACAAGCCTGAGATCCCTACCGAGAGGGCCAGAAAGGGCCCCTTTTGCTGCAGAATCCGCTTGCTCATTTCCACCTATCCCAACATGGCCCGGGATCCAGCAGAAAAGCACGGTTTTCCGCTGGCCAGGCAAGCGGGAAAGCAAAGCTTGGACACGTTGTGTCAAGGGGTTCCGAGGATTGTAATTCGCCAAGGACTCCAGGGCACTCATGGAATCACTAAAGATAATGAAATGCGTGCCCTGAAGGCCAAGGATCCACTCCACCGCCAAACCGAGAGCCAAAAGCTCTGCAGAAAACACAGAATAGCCTGATGGAAGGCGATGGGCAACCGTCACTCCTTTACAAACACAAGCACAAGCCACGCCAGCGTCTGACTTCGACCCATCAGTAAACAGCCGCTGATAACCGGCGTACTGAGAACACAGCCGCCGGAACTCCTGTAAGTACCGTGCAGGTAGAGTGGAACCCTTCGGGAGGGATGCCAGAGCGAAAATGAAAATGCCACTTGGGACAAGCCAAGGGCCTACTGGCATTCCCCCAAGCCTCAAGACGCTGGGCACCTCAAAGGCTATCTCCTGACAGGACTGCTGGAGCCTATCGCGGAAATCACCCTTACCCACCCTGCGTCTACAGACTCGCAAGTCTGGCCCAAAAACCATGGACCAAGCAGGACTGGATTCCACAGCACGTAAACGCACAGCATACTGAATGGCCAGCTTCCGCCGACGAATGGCCAAAGGTGGCTCCGAGGCCTCAGCATAGAGGCTGACCACTGGAGAAGTTCGAAATGCCCCAGTCGCCACACGCAGGCCACCGTGATGCACAGTGTCCAACATCTGGAGAGTCGAGTCACTAGCCGAACCATACACCATGCACGCATAATCAAGTTTGCTGCGGACAAGGGCTCTGTAGAGGCGCAACATGGCAGCGCGATCGGCACCCCATGAAGTGCCCGACAGAACCCGCAAGATGTTAAGTGCCCGCAAAGACTTGTCTTTAAGTTGGCGCAAGTGTGGAAGCCAAGATAACCTGGAATCGAACACCAGACCCAGGAAACGTGCCTGTGGGACAACAGGAATCTGCGCCTGCCCCAAGTACAGGCAAGGATCTGGGTGCAGCGTTCGTTGGCGGCAAAAGTGAATGCACACAGTCTTGTCCGGAGAAAACCGGAAACCATTACTGACCGCCCAGGTCTGGACTTTGTTAATCGCCAGCTGTAGCTGCCGCTCGCAGGTCTGCATGCGAGCTGCTCGAAAGCGCAGGCCGAAGTCATCGACAAACAATGACTGGGGAACAGCAGCTTGCTGAGCAATGGGGTTGATCCCAATAGCAAACAAGATGACACTAAGAACACCTCCTTGAGGCACACCATTCTCCAAGACAAACGGGCGGGAAAGAGCCGCCCCGACACGAACACGAAAAGAACGGCCTGAGAGGTAAGCGGAAAGCAACAGTGGCATCCGTCCCCTCAAGCCACAGTTATAGAGATTACGGAGAATCCCATAACGCCAGGTCGTATCATAAGCCTTCTCCAAGTCAAAGAAAACCTGAACCAGATGTTGACGCAGGCGAAAAGCCTCCCTCACATCCGATTCAAGGGCAACCAGATGATCGATGGTTGACCGAAAACGTCGAAAGCCACACTGGGACGCAGATAAGAATCCGCGTGATTCCAGCACCCAGACCAACCTCTCACTGACCATCCGTTCCATAAGTTTACAGACACAGCTAGTCAGAGCGATTGGGCGATAACTGGAAGGAGCAGTAGGGTCTTTGCCCGGTTTCACAATCGGGATGACCACTGCTGTCCTCCACGCTGCCGGAACAGAGCCTTCTGCCCACACACGGTTGAACATCTCCAGCAAGAACTGCTGGGAGGCAAGAGGCAGATGTTTCAACAGCTGATAGTGAACATCATCAGGCCCTGGGGCGGAGTCATGCGACTTGGACAAAGCGGAAACAAATTCCTGCCTGGTGAACGGTAAATTGTACTCCTCTAGCCCGTCGGAGCGAAAGTCTAGAGGGTGAGCCTCTTCACTACGCTTTATTCTGAGGAAACCAGGATCATAATGGTTATCACTCGAAACCTGCGCAAACGCAGACGCAAGACAGTCGGCGATATCCGGCACAGAAGAGATCACGGTATTCGCCACCTTCAGCTGTGAAACCGGGGAAGGCACGGTCTTCCCCGAGATCTGGCGCACCTTCCGCCACACCTGCTGAGAAGGCGTGGAGCGCGTGATCGACGAAACATAAACTGCCCACGAAACACGTCTAGCTTCACGGATGACAAACCTGGCACGGGCACGACAGCGCTTAAAGGCTACAAAGTTGTCAGCAGTTGGGCTGACTGTAAACGCACGCAACGCTCGCCGGCGTGCCTGAATGGCCTGCCCGCAAGCAGGTGTCCACCACGGAACAGGAACCCGCCGCGGCTGAGTGGACGTACGCGGGATAGTAGCATGAGCAGCAGCAAGGACCACGTCAGCGAAATGAGTGGAAAGTTCATCCACATCAGAAAAGTCCTCAACCGCACGCTGAAATACAGCAGCCTCAGCAAAAGCTGACCATTCAGCACGTTTAAGCGCCCACCGGGCTGGCCTGGAAGCCACAGAACCCCCTTGTGTTGTGGACAACACGATGGGGAGGTGATCGCTTCCATGCAGATCGGCTGTGACACCCCAAGTGAAGTGAACTGGGATGGCTAGTGAGCAAAAGGCTAAGTCCACCGCTGACCAATTGCCCGTGGCCAGGTTACAGTGTGTCATGGCTCCATCGTTCAGGATGCAAACAGACCCCCTCTGCATCCACTCCTCAAGTATCCTCCCTTTGTTGTCTGTATGAGGTCCCCCCCACTGGACATGGTGGCTGTTAAAGTCGCCCAGCAACAGAAAAGGGGCAGGAAGCTGGCGGACCAGGTCCTCCAGGTCACCAACCCCAAAGACCTCATCCGGTGGCAAATAAAGCGAACAGACAGTAATATCCAAATGGAAAGAAACACGAACTGCTACCGCCTGAAGCCTAGTGTGCAGAGGCACACTGGCATGCGGCTGAGAGTGTTGAACCAGCACTGCAACACCACCATGTGCACGCGGCACAGGGTCAGCATCCAGACGGTAGACAGAATAACCTCGAACAACCGGATTATCTGACGCCTTAAAGCAGGTTTCCTGTAGACAGCAGCACAGAGGTCGCCAATGCGACAAAAGCAGCCGCAGCTCTTCGGCATGGGTCCGATAACTTTGGCAGTTCCACTGAACGATGGCATGCGCAGGCATTAGGGCGGGCTGAAGACTGAATCATTCTCCTCAACTCCTCCTCTGGGCGATCTGAAAACATCCGAATCCTCACCCGAATCAAAAGATGGAGTGAGGTTCAGAACGAAGTTGTCCTCGGAAGGAGGAAAAAGTTCTGGAGAATTAGAACAGGAAATCTCTTCCTGTTCCATGGGCAAAGTAGTATCAAGATGTTGAGGGGACACAACGGACCCCTCAGCAAGCTGGCCGTTTAACGACAGTTGCACTTTCTCTCCTGGTGGCGACGTCCTCACGGGTGGTGATGAGGCCTTACCAGCAGAAGCCTTTTTCTTCGACTTTTTCTGTGGCTCACCCCGGGCAGGTGGAGGCTTAGCTGAAGCCCCATCCTGCTTGGGAACAGTTACAGCAGCAGGAACAGCAGCAGGAGCAGAAGCATTTGCAGGCTGGGCAGATGTCGACGGCAAGGCAGCAACCGGGTCCGAAGGACCCAAAAGACCCTGCAGAGATGGATGTTGCTGGGTCAACAAAGTAATAAGCTTGCCCACCGTCATCGTCAAAGACCTGAGCTCAGAGCGTAAATCTGCCAAATCAGCAGACTCACTAACTGGTCCAGGCGTTGGCGCACTGCACACCTGTGCAAAAGAACGAGTCAGTGCCGGTGCCGGTAGCCTGGCTTTCTTTCGGGCCTCCGAGTAGGAAAGCCCGTCCTTCACCTTTAGTTCCTGCACTCGACGTTCCTCAACATAAACACGACAGTCCCGTGAAGAGGCTTGGTGCTGCCCACCTTACTTCACTTCTTCACTTCTTCGGGCCAGCACAGTCAGCGCCTTCATGGGCTGCCTGAGCACAGGCCTACCTGTGTTTCCTGTGCTCAGGCAGCCCAT